>JANHFM010002872.1:31364-43522 GCA_032468115.1 Grayia smithii
GAATTCTGGGAGTTGAAGTCCACACATCTTCCAGTGGCCAAGGTTGAGAAACACTGCTCTAAACTAAACCTGATCTAGCATGCTCTCCAGATCTTCTTGAACTTGTTTATCCATTATGCAACAATACAGAAACCAGGGAGCTACTCAAAGGTTTCACCTTGAAGGAACTGTGCACTAAGGTCTCATCCAGGTCAATCACCACACATATTCGGCCCTGGTCTTGTTGAGTCACCTCAGGGAGAAGGCATGTTCCAGGAATCTAGAAAAAGAAACGTGAGCTTAGCTTCCGCTGGCTACAAGAACCACATTTTGTGATATGTGTTGTATCCTGTTTTAATTCTACAAGTTTAATTTTGGAACTTTGTCTTACAGCTGTGCAAAAATACAGGAACATAGCAACTGTCAGCAACTCTTTCAATCCAACATCAAGCTGCAATTGCCTGGAACAGATGCAGCTGCTTTAAGGAACTGCTTG
Organism: Grayia smithii; assembly: GCA_032468115.1. NCBI lineage: Eukaryota > Metazoa > Chordata > Lepidosauria > Squamata > Grayiidae > Grayia > Grayia smithii. The sequence continues at coordinate 31,840 of JANHFM010002872.1, forward strand.
AAAATGTTACTTGAGCCCTGTCTCATACATCATATCCCATTTCCCTTTCAATTTAAATTCCTACCCTGCTCTGCTTTATATGCCATGCATTCCCAAATGCTTCTGGGCAGCTCGCCCAAAAAATTGACGCTGTTGTGAGGCACATTTAACAAGCTTCATGCAGTTATATTAACAAGTACCATATTTTGCCATTTGGAAAGTTCTTATGTCAGCAACTAATCCACCCTGGGAGGAGGCTTTGAAGTATTTCTAGCAGGACTACCAGATTCTGTAACAGCTTTGTTCTCCTATGCCATCCGTCTGGTAAACTCACAAGATTTGTTTTCCTCACCATGTACATGTATACATCCAAACTAGACTGTGTTGTTTCTCTGTGTCATATAATATATGTAGGTATATGCATAATTTTGTATTTATTTATTTAGTTATGTTTATGTATATTGGAGGTGGTGACCCTTTGAGAACTGTATGCAAAGAAATTTCATTTTAATGTATGCCGATTAGTGTACATTCAAAGTGACAATAAAGTTATTCTAAGTCTAAGTCTGATTGCAGAGAAAAAAAGCATGGCCCAAAAAACAATAATCCCTAGGCCTAATATTTAAAATGTGCGTATCACCTCAGGTTTTAGACTTCTAGAGATCCTTAACCTACACAAAAAAGATTCAAGTATCCTTGACTTATGACCATTCAATTAGTCCCGTTTGAAATGATAGCGGTGTTGACAAAAGTGATTTACGACTGGCCCTTGCACTAATAACTGCTGCTGTGTCCTCAGGTCCTGTGATCAAAATTTTGGTGCTTGGCAAGGGCTTTGCATTTATGATGGCTGCAGCATCTCAGGGTCATGTGATCACCATTTGAGTCCTTTGCAGCTGATTTCTCGGAAACAAAATCAATGGGGAAGCCAGCAGAGAATGTTGGAAATTGTAGTCATGGGATATCATGCTTAATGACCAAATTTCTTAACAACAAATGTTCTGATCTTAAATCAAGGATTACCTGTATCTCAAAAATGCTTTTCTTCCTGTTAACTAACAGATCTATTTTAATCTACACTTATTTTTAACGCAGGAGTACATTTAATACAGATGCTTTTTAAAATGTAGAATAATTCCAGGGTTATACACTGTAGGCTCCCTGTATCTTTCTATTGTCTCTCTCTCCATCCAATCTCTCTCCATCCAATAATCAATGACTTTATTTTTAGGCTAAGGATGTACCATTGGCCAGTTTTAATTCTTTTTTTTAAAACTTTCTAAAAGCGAAGTGATTTCCATTATGTATTTTTTCAGACAAGTACATTTCAGAATTTGGTCAAAGCCATGAATAGGTGAATATGCCTTATGAATGCCTTGTGAATAGGTGAATATGCCTTGAATTTGCATACTGTGTTGACATATTACAATTTTCTACAGCAAACATTAGATCCCTTTTCAAAGTAGTTACTGCCATTTACAGTTCAGAGATTACATTTATTTATTTATTTATTTTTAACAATAAGCCTACTTTTTTTGCCATAAATTGACCTATAAATGCTGCAAGGGATATTAATTAGGTGTTTTTATTTAGATTTTACCTGTCTTGTTTTTATCATTAAAATGTATTTTTTCTGTTTATACTGTATTTTATGATACTTACTAAATATACCCTTATTAATGTTTGATAACCCTTGCCCTAAACACCATTTGCTGCCAAACTGGGCTACAAATTTAAGAAAGAAATATACATAGAGCCTGTGGGAACACTGTCCCATGTTTCTGTTCACTATAATATTTCTCCTAACACTCTACAGAAACTTGCAAATTTTCAGGCAAACAGGGAACAACTTTTCTCTTTATTGCCCCACCATTCTTCATCATAGCAATTTTTAAGCTCCAGGGAAAACTGTCTCTATTTATTTGACAGACAGCTACATTTTCCAGGAGCAATTTACATGTTGATCCATGTTGCTGGCATGTGGGAGGACACCTCTACAAAACAGAGAAAGGGAGTGCGTATACACACCAAAGAAGGAGCAGCAGTTTACATTCAAGAATATGTTCTGCAAAACCCCAAATTGCTTAGTTGGGGAAACACTGCCAGGAGACCCCCCAGGTGTCTCGATTACTTCACTGACACAAAACTATAGACAAACCCATGTCTGAATTCTATCATTTCTGGCTACAGAAATGGCTTGAGAATATTGACTTTCTACTAAGGATGAACTCTTGCTGTAGTCCAATCTCTACTCTGAATGAAGAAATTCCTGCATCCCAAATGGGAAAATAGTCAGTCCTGTGAATGCTCACAGCAACTCACAGAGGAGAGTTTCACTAACACATTTGCTGTTGGTGTGAATTACACACCCTGCCACATTCCTGCTCGCAGAAATTTGCTCTCAACGGCAAGACAAGTGGACCCGCATTTCACAGGAGATGAACAGAAATTTGCTTAGTCAGAGTAGGATCATTTTCCTTTGTTCACATATACAAATGTGTAAGGGCAAGGTTGTTATCACCAAGCTAGAACTGGGTATCTACTGCATTATTTTCCTTCCTTGCTGCCACACACATTATTTGGATTAACACATCAAAATGGAAGTTAATTACAACTAAGTCTCACTGAAAATACTGGTAATATTAAACCAGCAGACACACATTGAACTGTTACTCGATTCATAGTAAGCAGGACCCCCCCAAATGCCACTGTTTACTGCCCCTTACTGGGGATTTTCTCTCAATGGGGTACTCCCTACGTCTGCCATTTATTTCCAGAGGACAAATAAAGACTTGGCTCAAGAGCAGATACAGATCTCTCTTGCCTTTAGAACAAACACATACCTGATAAAACTGGTATTGAAGACACTGCAACAGATCAGACTAAAAGGGAGGAAAAAAGAGGAGAGCAAAGATGTAGGTTTATGAGAAAGATGAGACTGTGATACTATTCTTCGGAGATTTCAGCAAAGCCTCTGTCAAAGAACACATTGCAAAGGCTGGCTTCACACATTACTATACATATTTCTCACCCAGAACAGCCATGGCACATGAAGAAAAGGGTAGCCAAGGGATTCTGAAAAATTACAGGCGTTACATGCTTGAAAAGCTTAGACGACATTTTAGATTAACACATGAAGGAGACTTTAAGTCTGTTAATGCAGCCCCAATTTCTTTGATCGTGCTGCAGATATTTGGGGGAACAGACGGAAATCAAGCAGTTCTCTTACTTGTTTTACTTACAGGCGTTTTTTCAAAATAAAGAAATCACAAGCAAAATAGGTGTGTTGCATCTCTGTTAGGTTTATAACTAATTTAGTCAACCACAGGCCAAATTAAAAAAAGAAGGGAAGAGCAGATGACACATGATTTTAGGAGCTCCTGCCTACAAAAAGGTTCCCCATCCTTGCTATGCATAATGAAAGGGGTTTTTTTTCTTTTAATAGTGGAAATCAATGTCCTCTTTTTAAAGAACTAAGGAGAAATTTCCTGACAGTTAGAACAATTAATCAGTGGAACAACTTGCCTCCAGAAGTTGTGACTGTTCCAACACTGGAAGTTTTTAAGAAGATGTTGGACAACCATTTGTCTGAAGTGGTGTAGGGTTTCCTGCCTAGGCAGGGGGTTGGACTAGAAGACCTCCAAGGTCCCTTCCAACTCTGTTACTTTATTTCTATTTCTATTCACGTCTCAGAGACGAGGCAACTAAATTGTGTAGTTTTAAAGAAGGGATAGATATATACGCCATCAGCTATAATATTTAAGGTCTTTTTCTGGCTGCTTACACAACTATAGAAAATAGAATGAAGCCCATTTCTGAATAAAACAGGTTTGCTTTTCACTGTTCTACTCTCCCTTGATTAGCTGTGGCTTCCCAACCCATGGAGAAGCAGAGAAATCTTCATATGGGCAATTTATTTCCTCGTTGTATATTTCTAGCACTCTCCACAGACAGCAGTACAGATACCACAGCTTTCCACAACTGGGCATTTTCTAGATGTGTTGAGACTGCAGCTTCCAACATCTCCAGTTGCAAATTCTGGGAACGTCAGTCCTTACACAGTGACATAAAGGTTGGGTTAGGAAAAGCTGCCATGATTTCCAAAACAATTCTAAAAGCAATTGCTTTCAGTACAATCAGGTATTTTCCTGCTGCAGGTAATTTTATAAAAGAACAAAAGAGCCACTGGTGGGTTGTTGTTGTTGTTATTGTTTTTGGAGCACAGGATCAAGGGTTTGTTTGCGTAATTAAAAAAAGGAGATACACAAGCGGGAGAAATTAAAAGCAAGAAAGGACATTCAGAGACAGAATAGCAAAGTGTGCATTTGATGCCTGGGGAAGCAGGTAGAGGTTATAGCCTAAAGACACCCATTTAACATTGGGAATGCCAGAATCCAGAAAGGAAAAGGAAGTAGATAAAAGAAGCTCCCAAGCCCACTAGTTGCGTTTGCAAACCCTCTGGGTAGAGGGGTGGATTCAGCTGTCACTGCACCCGCATTTCCTCACCTTGGCAATGGTGTTTGTCTCTTCCTTATGCAGCCCATGATTGTTGCCGAAGGCCGTCTGCCCCACATTCTGTGCACGGAGGCAACAGAAAAGAGCCTTGAAGATGCTCCGGCCACGAGGCTTCTTCGGAGAGGATTTGGACACCAACACTACAAACAGAAGAATAGTTATAATAAGAACTTGTTGCAGGTCTGCAGCTCAGGAGAACATTTCATTCCCCCCGAGGTAAGCATTTTTAGCAGGCTACCCTCAGGGACTTTGGATGATGACTAGTCAGAAATAATCAACTTTAAAAAAGAAAAAAAGAATCCTTTTCCACATTCTCAATTGTACTCCATGGATCCATTAATATATCTCATCTCTTCTTTGGTTTAATGCTGTCAATAAGTCAATCTTTAGCTTTGGGGAAAGGACTTTATTTTGTCAGAGCTTATGAAAATAATGAAGAGGCTGAATCTTGCCTCCATTTCTCACAATGTTCAGGAGGAACCAGCAGGTGGCACTGTAGATCCACAAATATTGACCAATCCATGCATGCTCTTCCATCATTGACACTTATGGGAAGACTGGGAAAACTTATGAAGTAGGTTATGGGCAGGGGTGGGTTCTACTTACCTTTACTACCGGTTCTCTTCCTGCACGCACGCGCAATTTGCGCGCGTGCACTCACTTTGCTCGCGCACACGCCCAAAACATGCTACCATACATGCGCACTACGTTTTTTCCAGGAAAAACCTCAAAACAAGCGCTCTGCGCATGCACAGAGCGCTATTCTCAGGGTTTTTACCAGAAAAAAGTAAGTTCAGGTACGCAGGTGGGCCCAGGTCCGGGCTGTGGAGAACCGGTTCGGTGACGTCACAACGTCACCGCTACTGGATCGCGCGAACTGGACCGGGAGCAACCCACCATTATTTACAGGTAAGTCCTTGACTTACAATTGGTCGTTTAGCAACTGTTTAATGTTACAATGGACTTCCCCAGAGCTACTTACAACCCATTTCCAAAGTTCAGTGTTTATTTCTGATTTCCAGCAAAAAAAAAAAGAGACCCATTGGGTTGACTTAATGACTGGCGTAAAAAGGGTTGTAAAATCAGGCATGGTGACGGAGACTCACTTAATGAACAAAATTTATGACCATAATTCTGGGTTCAATTATGGCCATAAGTCAAGGACTACTTGCACAAGAATGCAGTTGGATGGAATTACCTAGAGATTAAAAAAAGGGGGGGGGGAGGGGGACTGCACTAATCTGACCTAATCTATTCTGTGGCCATTGTGTCGTTGCAGACAGAACATATCCAAAAAGGATTACTAAAGACAGGGGCCGAGAAGCATGAGGAAGGCTTGTCCCATTTCCTTCCCAAGCAAGGAAATTGTTCCATTTCCTTCTCAAGCAAGGAAATGGGACAATTTCAAAGGCAGCCAATGAGAAGCAGGGAAACTCAGGAGCCATTGGACCAATTAGATACTTCAGTGCTGTAGGTTGCACTCTACAAGCTATATATGCTTTCATGAGTCCATCTAGTACAGTGGTTCTCAACCTGTGGGTCGGGACCCCTTTGGGGGGTCGAATGACCCTTTCACAGGGGTCGGCTAAGAACATCGGAAAACACATATTTCCGATGGTCTTAGGAACCGAGACACCGCTCCTCTATCCGTCTCAAGGCGAGTCTAATAGGTCCTATTTCCAAGTAGGTGCCGTAGACTCTGATTTTCGTTAGATGTGGGCCGTTGCGCTTGTGAGAAAGGTCGAGGAAACACCTGCCTTTCAGGTGTTTACATTACGATTCATAATAGTAGCAAAATTACAGTTATGAAGTAGCAACGAAAATAATTTTATGGTTGGGGATCACCACAACATGAGGAACTGTATTAAAGGGTCGCGGCATTAGGAAGGTTGAGAACCACTGCATCAAAGAGAGCTAAGCTCACTTAACAAACGTCTCAGTTAACAACAGAAATTTTGGGCTCCCCTGTGGTTGTAAGTCGAGGACCGCCTGCATCTTCTCAACTTCAAAATGGGAAATCCTGACTACACAAACCCTCAGCAGTCAGATATTTTGAGACATGTAGATTTCCACGCAGAGAGGGAGAAAAGGACGAGTCCCAAAAGTGAGCGGAAGAAGCTTTCTTGGATGAGAAGTGAAACGTCTTCAAAGAAAAACCAGAAAGTCCATTTGCATCTTGAAAAAAAAAAAAAACACCTTTGGGACAACCATGACTTGGATGGCTGAAAAATCTCCATCGACAAAAGGATGAATCACTTCAAAATGAAAAGAAATAAATGTGATCTCTGCGGGTTTATATATATAAAAAAAACCCAAGAGATATATCTTGCATTGTGCCTGTAATGAGAGATATTTCATAAAACGGTGTTTGTCATTTGCCGTTGTAACAAGTACTTAGATGAAAATGCCATCACAGAATTTCAGTCTGCTGATCAATGGAACAGAGTCAACTTGTTATTGCACTAAGAGGTTTTAAAATGGATTAATCTAACTCATTACCTGCTTAACTTGAAGAAAGGGTAACGAAACATTGAATGAAAATTGTGATTAGCAAGGAGCACTTTTTCAAATGCTTGGCACCCAACCTTCTGAGCATAGATCTTATGGTATCCTCCATTTCAAATTGGTTGTTAGGAATCAAAGCATCCACTCCAATAAAAAAAAAAAAATTAATCAGAATCACATCGAGTGTCTCGTAAGTTATGTTGCATGCACTTTATTTAAATAAAATAGTAATTTTATTTTTAGTCCAAAACGAGGTATGTAAAAATAAAAAAATCAAGCATACCATCCAACAATAGACTATCAAGCAACAGTAAGTGAAATATCACGTTGTTTACATTTTGACATCTGTGGAGCAAAAGCAGAGGTGGGATTCTGTTGGATGTTTCTATGCCAGCCATGGCAGTTTCCCAAAAGGCCACTAGATGGAAACAAAGAGGCATCTTTGTTCCCACTGATGGGTCAGAGGTCTCTGGCCCCCTGCAACTCTATTGGTAAGGGAGGGGCCAGGAGCTTCCTATATGAACCCCTCCTCAGGGGCTGCTCTTTAAGACAGTTGGTCAGTTCAGTTCAGTTAGGTTGTTCTAGCTCACCCCAGGGCTCAAACCAGACATGGGTGCCTACATGTCATGGGACTAATTTTATCTACCTTATGTCTAAATAAAGTTTCATCTGAGATTGCATCCCTGCGTGCTGCATCTTCCTTAGAAGCACCTCAACGAATCATCAGATTCATGAGAACCTCTCTAACAAAACCTTATGTTTGAAGGCTTTTCTTTGATACGTTTGAAGCATGATGGTCAAAGTAGGAGTGTTTATCACTGAAGTAAAATCATTGGCATGGGATAGGTAACTATTTTCAAATATTTAGCCTATGCTGTTAAATATATGTAAACTAACTGTGCTCCATAGACTTGGATAGCAGATAAATAACAGCATTTTGTGCATTTTCAACTGAATAATATTAGTAATATCCCTGTTTCTAAGAACAGCTGGTAACTAAAAAGTTGCTTAGAGAATTTGTGGAATCTCTCCTCTGGGAAATCTAGACAACCATCTGCATGAATAGTTTACATCTGGTGTGTAGTTTATGTCCAAATAACTGATTTGAGGAGTATAGATTCTCCTAGTCCCCTAGTTGTATTATTCCATGATTATATTATTCTAATTCACTGTGTTTGTGAGCCAGTTCTCTCATCCTTCATAGATAGTTGTAGGTCAGGAAGATAGAAATTGTCTCTATTCCAAAAAAAAACCCCAAACAAACCATACTTGGCTCATTATCTTGAACAGGAAATGTTGTCATTACTTCCAATCAGGACTCTCTCAGGGTTGGATACATCGTTGGTATGCAGGAAGTCAATGGTCCAATCACCATTAACAGAGCCAAGCAGCAGGTAAGAAATCTGCTGGAGAGACAAGAAAAGCACAACTGTGAGCTAATGTGTGATAAGGCATCTTTCTGTGTTCTTAAATCACTCACAGACAGAACAACATATAGCAAAACTTGATTTAATGGTTTTCCAATAAATGGACTATGGGTGTACTGATCAGATAAAGTCCCAAAACTTCCTAAAGGTATTCTAGGGATAAGTATTCCATAAAATGCAGGGACTTTCACCTGATCCAATTCAACGTTTTGAATCACTGTAAAGATTCAATGCTGAAATTCAAATTAAATGGCTAAAGCATTCAATTTGCCTTTCTTTTAAAACTTGGAAGGGAATAGCTAATAGCATATTACCTGTAAAATGTAAAAGTTAATTTGATAATCTTAATGCTAAAATACCAAAATATTAAAATATGGGATATCAGTATTACATTAAGTCTAACATATCAAAAAAGAGGAAGAACTTGGGAACTTCTTAATTGGACACAATTCCTTTATAAAAGTACATCTTTTATTCCTAAGCAAAGAGTCATTTTTGTATATGCTACAGTTTTCCACAGTGTATAACAACTGCACAGTACATATTGGCTGCAACTCTACAGCTTTGGATTTCTGAAATCTGTAGCTTTAAGACACATTCCAAGGGGCTATTGAAGTGGTTTTCCTTTTCTGAAATCTAAGAAAGACTTTTGATCTCTGTAGACAAATCAGACATTGGTTACTCCTTTCCCCTGTTTTAGGAGGACAAACACCTGCAGTTCTTCCTTCATATTCAAGATCCAGTGCCTGAAGGTGGGGGAAGAAGGAAGAGAAATTCATGGTTGTGGCATTGGGGGCTCAGTGACTTTCAAGCTTTCCACCACCCACCAATCCCAGTGAAAAGGCTAAACAAGTTCTTGATTGATTCTAAACTGAATCACTTCCATGACATGCAATAAAATGAGAATTGGGAAGAACAACTAGAAGTAGCACTTTGCACGTTTTCCACATATGCAATGCATCCAATTGTGCATAAATTTAAAGACCAATATGTCACATAGTTATGACTCTTAGTGGGACTTTATTGGGGAGGATTTAGCAGAGTTACTCATCAGGGATAGGATTATTTGTGGTATCAGGAATAATACAATAAAAAATGATTTTATCTTGAGGATGGCTGTTAAATCACGTAAATCTGCAGAAGTAAAAGAAGCCCAGACAAAAATGCTATGAGTTATCTCTAAGGGGTCAGAGATAGCAAAAGCAAACTCAAGGGATGAAGAATTGACAGAATCAGGAACGATGTTGGTTGTTATGCCAAAAACCAACGATAGACTGTAAGCAATTAAATCTCTACATTATAAAACTATCAAGAGATAGTTCTAGTCAGATAGCTGACTAGAAAAGAAATCATTTAAACTCACAGAAAAGTATTCTAAAGCCTGCATCTTTAATTCACTTTTTGTGCTGTTATAGATTTTGGTGGCTTCTATTCGGCATTGAATTTGTGCTGAATGTTCCATAGAATGATTCACTTAATACATGAGTGGTACTGATGGTATCTGTACTTTAGAGGTGGGTTTCAGCAGGTTCTGACCAGTTCTGGAGATCCGGTAGCGGAAATTTTGAGTAGCTCGGAGAACTGGTAAATACCACCTCTGACTGGCCCCACCCCCATCTATTCTCTGCCTCCCGAGTCCCAGCTGATCAGGATAAAATGGGGATTTTGCAGTAACTTTCCCCTGGAGTGGGGTGGGAATGGAGAATTTACAGTATCCTTCCCCTGCCACGCTCTCCAAGTCATGCCATGCCCACCAAGCTACGCCTACAGAACTTGTAAAAAATTTTGAATCCCACCACTGCTGTACTTCTGTAAATAACATTATTAAGGGAAGCTCCAAAAGACAGGATTATGATGCAAAGCTATTGAACTCTTCGAGTCAACAAAGGTTCAACCTGGAATCATATGGTAACACAGATTAAATTGAAGGTGACAGAGCCTGCCTCTTAAACAACATTCTCTCCAACAAAAAAAGAAAATTGTGAGTATTCACATGATAACTAAACCTCAATCTAAGTAAGACGATTTTAGTTGATTAATTGCACTGAAATTTACTCAGCTGACTGCAATAACAGTCAGCTGAGTGAATTTCAGTGCAATTAGTCAGCTAAAGAGCCCCTCTTTGAGCCTTTCTGTAAACCAAATGAATGATGCTGAGGCAACAGCAGGAATTGTAGACTGCTTGGAAGCAGGAGCTAAAGACTACCCTCCTGTTAAAATAAAGCCTATTGCGATCTCAGCAGATGCTGCAACCATGATGGTCTTTTGTTTGCACATCTAAGACAATGGCAGAGGCTAAAACCAATTATACACCAATTGTAGAGAAATTGTTGAGAATGATGTTAGCTTATATAAGTTTATTACCAGTTTCTTTATACACAGTCGTGGATGTGAAGCAGACTATCAACCACTGATCAGATTTTTTGATGAAGCTCTGAAGGAGTACAGAGGCTATACAAATATTGAATCTGCATGTGTCTTGGAGACATTCTTATGAGCCACACTTTAGTGAGGCAACCTCAGCACTTTTAATGTGAGCCTATATTTTGCTAAGATTATACAAATCTTCCATACTGCAAATAGACTATAACCAATCAAGCATGTGACAGAACTTAATCAGTCTTTGAAATAACTACAAGAATACATTATCAAGGAGATAATGTATTCTTAAGATTCATGTAAATTTACTTTTTTCCCTTGATACTACCAGTGTAGTGCTACAGGCATGAGGTACTAATGGGGAGATGTCTGTTTTCAAGGGCAGCATAATGCCATAGAGTCTTTGATACACCATGCTGTGAAAGATACTCAAAGCTTATTTAGGGATCAAAAGTGTAAGATGCCATCATGATGTTCTGGCCAACCAAGGCACTATTAAACACACAGTTTTAATGTTCTTTACGCAGTTTAGATGGAACAAAGGAAGCTCTATTAGTGCAACTGCCATGTTCTTCAATGGATACTTATTATTATTATTATTATTATTATTATTATTATTATTATTATTTCAACTTATATGCCACCCTTCTCCGGAGACTCAGGGCGGCTTACAATTTCTTAAACACAAATCAATGTGCTTAGCAATAGCCTTCATTCCATGTATATGCCTGCTTATTAGGGCTTTTGCCACCCTCAAGAGGCATTTTTACAGAGTCAGCTTATTGCCCCCAACAATCTGGCTCCTCAGTTTACCTACCTCGAAAGGATGGAAGGCTGAGTCAACCTTCAGCCTGGTGAGATTTGAACTTGCACTAATT
>JANHFM010002872.1:101597-116985 GCA_032468115.1 Grayia smithii
AATAGAATAGAATTCTTTATTGGCCAAGTGTGATTGGACACGCAAGGAATTTGTCTTGGTGCATACTCTCTCGGTGTTTACAAATTATGTTCAATTTGTAACAATGAAAATACATCCTGCATATCAGATATTTACATTACTATTCATAATAGTAAATTATAGTTATGAAGTAGCAACGAAAATAATTTTATAGTTGGGGTTCACCCAACATGAGGAACTGTATTAAAGGGTCACGGCATTAGGAAGGTTGAGAACCACTGATCTAAGGCATATCACTTTGTTGCTTGTATGTACATTGAGAGTTTATGCACCAGAGACAAATTCTTGTGTGTCCAATCACACTTGGCCAATAAAAAATATCCCTCTTCCTATGACATAGAATGAGGGATTGTGGAAAACTTCAGAATTCCTTCCACCAGTGAAGGATAGAATCTTTATGATAATTCAGAAGTCTTTGTTTTTCTGTTGTTTGTGTTGAGGTTATTCCCCATTGGAAGAATGAGTGTGCGCAGAGGAGCTGAGTAGAATTGTGATGGATAACACAAACCAATAAACAGATACACTGAATAGTTAAAAAGTGTTTACTTCCAGCAATATTTTAAAGCAAAGTCCAGCAAAAACAGTCCAAGGTCATACACAAGTAAATCAGTCAGTTCTTACCAGTATCTAACAGATAACAACAACACAAACAGCTACACACAGCAATACAAGAGTAAATTACAGCAATGAGCGATAGAGAGAGAACAAACCAGGTTTCTGGCTCCCTCTTATGGCCGTTTGAAAAACCTCAGCCAATTACAATTCAGCATACTCTTAAAGATACATCATTACAGTATCATCATGGCTTGTATATATTGCAGTATCATCATGGCTTGTATATATTGCCTAACCAACTAGTTAGGTAACTCTAATTCCTAACAGGAAGGTACCTTGTAGGTCATCTAGTCCAACCCCTCACCCAAGCAGGAGACCCTACACCATTTCTGTTAGATGGCAGTCCAGTCTTTTCTTGAAAGCCTCCAGTGTTGAAGCTCCCACAACTTCTGAAGGCAAGTTGTTCTGTTGGTTGATTGTTCTCACTATCAGAAAATTGGAGAGGTTGAATCTCTCCTTGTTCAGTTTCCATCCATTATTCCTTGTCAGGTGCTTGGAAAATAGCTTGACCCCCTTCCTCTCTGTGATGTGTTATAATATAAAGTGTTGTGATGCATGTGTTAGTCCCAACATGGAGAGACTACTTTAAAATCAAGCACAGCAGTTGTTGGATCCTTTTCTTACCGAAGGAGTGGTTGAACAGTTTCAGGAGGTGGCAGTGGCAAATCTGGTTTGAGCAGACAGCATGTAAATTGCCTCAAGTTAAGTGCCTCCATAAATAGCTTCCCCCAAATTAAGCTCACAGTGCTTAACTGGTGACTTCACAGACATCTCCATGTTGTTGGAGCCACAATCATATGGAAGTAATTTGCCATTGCATTCTGCTTTTGGATGCCTACCTTGGATTCCCATGTCTAGACTAGGACTCTGGAATTTCTGATGATCTCACATTTAGCACTAAGAAGGTTTGTGACTCTGCTTAACATTTTCAAGACCAGGCGGGTTGATGAGCTACTGCCATCTGCTGGGACAATTGTCCCCATAATATTTTTCAAAGAACAAATGGCTCAGTTGGCCCAGTTATTGGCATAAGAAAAAACTCTACAGAAGATAGGATTGTGAACTGGGCATTATTGTTTGGGATTACAGTTACATAATTTTTTTCTAAGCTTCTGAATGCACCAGAACTCGAGCTAGCAAGAGGAGCTACAGAATGTCTATAGTGATACAAGTTTTTGATGAAAAAGATTGGCAATTTCTTATAATCTTTGGCAGGAATGAAACTACCTGTGGAATTTCGGACTGCCCCTGACCTCCGCTCCTTCCGCCGCAACCTGAAGATGTGGTTGTTTTACCAAGCAGGCTACGGCTGACCGCTTTTAAATTGTTTTTAGACTCTTAAATTCTTTAATATTTCTTATTCTTTGCCCCTCTTTTAATTGTTCTCTTCTCTTTTTAATTCTTTTTCATTGTTGTTATTGTTGCCTGTGTTGTGTTTGTTCGTTTTTACATGTTTTTATCTTTTATGTTTAAAATGATTGTAAGCCACCCTGAGTCTTTAGGGAGAAGGGTGGCATAGAAATTTAACTAATAAATAAATAAATAATAAATAAATAAATAAATAATAAATAAATAAATAAACAAAGTAAACCCTCCTTCTACTGTGATTCTCTCTAAAACATCCCTGTTTTCTTCCCAGAAAGCTTGTTGTAATCCTGATTACTGCATGAGGATGGCTTTCTAGTGTGAATGGTGTAGCGTACAAAATGGATATCAATGAAAAAGATGTGAATGTGGCAGGTTCCCTCATTGCAAGACATTTTATGAGCAAAAATATTACCCATCGTTTTAAATACCAGTGTCTATGCTTGTGACACAGAGAAACCTCACTGTAATTTAGCTAGTCAGTTTCGTCAATCTTCTTTTCTATGGTAAAGTAAAAGCTAAGATAAAATAAAAAGTCCACAATCACCTAGAAAAACAACTCTAGTTTTTATAGAAAAAAATATATTTCACAGATAGCTGGTATGCTCTGATAATCTCACTTGGAGGCTATATTTCTGAGGGATGCGATTGCAGGAAAAAATCCCTAGAGTTTTGCCTGGTTATCCATTTCTGACAATGAAGCTACATCCTGCTGGGCCCACAAGAACACCTGTTAGACACCATCAGATCTATTTCTTAATAGGGTTACAATGGGAAGTACGTTTAGAGAAAAGCTACAGAGCAAGAATATTCCACCCCTAAAACTCAATACAGTGAGAGTGGAATTTAAGGTCAAAGGCTGTGATATAGTAATAGTGGTTACTTAGTCAGATCAACTGAATTTCTTTCATGCGGTCAGTCACTACAGTAACATTGAACATACAACTCTCACCAGATCCAGCCATACCGACTGGGGATGATAACAGTTGTAATCAGAAACAGCTGACTGGTACCAATTGGGAGAAAATGAATTTATAAGTATTTTATAATTGGACAGTAAATTCATTCTGCATGATATCACTTAGAAATATGCATATTGGGGGCGGAGCCAGCTGTCAATGGTGGAGGCTGCAGTTTTGCTCGCTCTGCTGTTTGCGAGCTCTTTTCGTGGCCCCGGCTGCCATTCTGACAGGTCATTTGCGATCCGCGATCTTCGGGGAAGAAGATCGAAGAAAAGGGGTGCGTTGTGAATGATTTGGCGGCGGCAGCCTGCCAAACCATAGCAACAAGCTCCAAAGAAGTCAGCTGGCAGCGGAGACGGCCAGCAATGGCGGCTGCAAAGAAATGAAAATCTGACAGCTGGACAAAGAAAGCAAGAAACTAGCGGGATGGTGGAAAACCTTGAGGTGAGGCATTCTGTTGATTCTGGAGAAGATCGTTTCTGCTGGACCAACAGGCAGAGAGATCTTCGGACAAATTTAAAGTAGAAGGGGCCAAAAAAAAGAGGAAAAGAGGGTGTTTTTTTTCCCTCAAAGCAGCAAGCGGTATTGTGTTTCCGGCGGAGAATGACACCAGTTTTACAGCGGAAAATTTATCTATAGCAGAGCGGAGGCTTTGAAGGAATTTCATTCACACTCTTATATTGTAGAAGAGAATTTACAATCTGCATTTAAAAATCTCAGAATAACAAACTAACTTCATTGAATTAATTGGAAATAGGAATTGAAGGGCGAAAGCAAAGTGGGAAGACAGAAGAAAGATGGTATGCTGAGATAGTGAGAATAAAGGGAAGAGAAAAGGAGGGGGAAAAATGTTTGCTTGGAACTCTAATACTGATTTGTAGACACATACTATCTTTAGTGATAAAAAAAATTTATATAAGAATTCAAGAATATAAAGACTACTTTAAATATAGAATTTTGATATAAAGCTTGTTAGTACTATTATTATTATTACTATTACCTCTATCAATAAGAGTAATTAATTATTAACACTGTTAATTGCAACATTATTATTATTATGTATGTATGTATGTATGTATTATTGTATGTTTCTGTAAGAAACTAGTATATATAGGTATTGAATGAATTATATTTATTAACTTTTTATAATCAATTTATCTAATAGACTGTGTATAATATAAAGGATAGAAGAGATAGTAAATAATATATTGACAAAGTGTTAAGAGACAAAGAAGGAAAAACTGTATATAATTTGTGGGGCCTGATACAGCTATTTGCAGCAAAAATGACAAGTATACCAAACCTCACCAGGGTTGGAACTAGCAGGAGACAAAATCCTCAGGCAGCGATGGCCAAATTAAGTCCTGCCGGCCAGCATTCAATTGAGGAGATGATCCAGCAGGAAAAATCTAATTCATTTAAAGAATTACAAACCATGCTGCAATCTATGCAGGAGATGATGGTAAAAAATCACGATGATATTAAACAGGAAATAGGAACAATTAGGTCTGATACTCTGGAACTTAAAAATAAATTTGGAAAAATGGACAAGAAACTTGAGCTCTTCCATCAACAAATGGCTAAAAATGAACAAAAAATACAGGAAATGGAGGAAAGAATGGGTAAGGATGAAAAAAGACTAGAAGAAATGAATGAACGACTTATACAAACAAATAGGGAATTAGAAATAAAAATCATGCAACTGGAATCAGAAAAAACGGGAAATTATTTACGGTTTCAAAATGTTAGAGAGGAGAAAGGGGAAGATTTGCCGGATCTGATGTCAGAACTATTAGCAGGAGCATTAGAGGTCGGAAAAGATGAGATGGCGAACGAATTAGATCAGATTTACAGAATGCTGACGAGTTACACTAAAAGACACAATCTAGCTAAAGTGCATGTACGGTTTATTAAGACGGTTAGAGACGAGGTGTTACATAGAACAAGAGACGATCCCATAGAATTTAGAGGGAGACAAGTAATAGTTCTGAAGCAGGTACCAAAACAGATCAGAGAACTCAGAAGACCTTACAAGACACTTACCTCCAAACTAGTTGATTGCAATATAAATTTTAGGTGGTTAATACCAGAAGGGATATCCTTGATCTGGCAAGGAAAGAGGATACGTTTAGATACAGTAGCTAAAGCTGAAGATTTTTTAAAGATTAACTTTGATGAAGAAGATGTAAGAGAAGTTAGAGAACAAAATCAGGAGAAACAGACAGAGGAAGGATTAATGGCTAATGTTACAGAGATACACACGGAAACTCAAATTATGGAGAAAACAATAGATAAGGAACTAATTAAAGACAGAAATGACAAAACAAGGACAAAGAGATTAGGCAGACTAGAAGTACAAAGGTGAGACAAAAATGAAAATTTGCAAGATGAAATAACATTATTATCTTTAAATGTGAATGGCCTAAATGGCCCAATGAAACGAAAACAATTTCTACATAAACTCTCTAGATTACAAAAAGATATAGTTATATTACAAGAAACGCACATTAAAAGAAGTCAAGAAAAACTACTATGCTACCCAAAATTGGGTAAATTATTTATATCATCTTCAAATAAGAAAAAAAGAGGGGTAGCAATCTATGTTAAACAGAATCTAGCTGTGAAGCTAATTGAAAAAGATGAAGAAGGAAGAACTTTAATGCTGGAAGTGAAAATACACCAAAAAAACCCATTAATAGTCGGGATTTATGCTCCAAATTTTGGCAGATCCAAGTTCTTTAAGAAACTTAATGAAAAGATTGTGAAATTAGAGTATGATAGTATTTGCATTGTGGGTGACTTTAACGTCATCGTTGATAGGAATTTAGATTATAAGAGCCAAACAAAAAGGGAAGGGCGCTGGGATATTTTACCCAAACCCTTTCTTGAATTGATTAAAGAATTTGGTTTAAAAGACACATGGAGAGAGAGGCATAAAGACAGCAAACAATATACTTTTTATTCTAACAGACATAACACTTGGTCACGGATAGATATGGCTTGGTTATCAGCGGATTTAGATAAAGATATTGGAGAGATTAATATAGGTCCTAATAGCTGGGCAGACCATAGTCCTATTGAAATTTGTTGGAAAGGGCAAAGAGTTAAGGGTAGGTGGACACTGAAGAGAGCGATTTTAAATCAGGAAAAAATTAGAAATAAACTGGAAAAAGAGATATATTTATTTTTCCAAGATAACAGAAAGGAAGAAACCAGCCTTCAAAATTTATGGGACACCGCTAAAGCTGTAATAAGGGGAATAGCTATCTCATATGTGGCGGGAGAATACAAACAAAAGAAATTTCAAATAAATAGTCCAGAAGAAAAAATTAAAAAATTGGAATTAGCTTTACAAACAGACACACAGACACGAAAAATTAAACAAGAATTAGATATGGTTAAGCATAAATTAAATATAATACAGAAAGCACATTTAGCTCAACAAATTAAAAAAACAAAACTTTTTTTTTCAAAAATGCCAACAAACCCGGGAGATGGTTAGCCTTTAAACTCCGTAAACAACAGGAAAGTAGATGGATAAATAGCTTGAGAGACAAAGGTGGAGATCTTAAATACCAAAAGGAAGAAAAGGAGGAGATTGTATATAATTTTTATAAAACTCTATATGCAAAAAACGGGGAATTAGAAATTGAAAAAATCTTTGCTTACTTAAGAAAGGTAAATCTTCCAAAAGTTCCAGAAGAATACAAAGAGCTTTTAAATCAGGATATAACACATTTGGAACTCATTGAGGCAATTCAAAAACAGAAGAGTAACAAAACACCAGGACCAGATGGTATTCTGGTTGAACTATATAAAAATAATCAAGAATTATTTGGTCCAATATTGCTGTCTGTGTTCAATGATGTACTGAATGAAGCCAAATGTCCACTCTCCTGGAGGGAAGCCAATATTTCCTTAATACCTAAAAATAATGCTGATATGTCACTTATTAATAATTACAGACCGATATCCCTACTAAATTCTGATTATAAAATTTTTATGGCAATCGTGGCTAACAGAATGAAGAAATTACTAAATTGTTTTATACACGCAGACCAAAATGGGTTTCTGCCAGGGAGGCATATTAGGAACAATACTCGGACGATTCTAAATGTTTTGGAATATTATGAAACACATTGCGAAAAACAATTGGCATTAATATTTTTAGACGCGCAAAAAGCTTTTGACAATGTAAATTGGGATTTCATTTTAGGTCAGTTACAAATTATGGAATTTGGCAATAAATTCATTAGAATGTACCAAACCATCTATTCTAAACAAGAAGCAAGAATAATAGTTAATGGCAATACTACACCTAAATTTATGATGGAAAAAGGCACAAGACAAGGATGTCCACTTTCCCCATTACTTTTTATTTTATCACTGGAGGTAATGAATATAATTATAAGGGCAGACAATCATATAAAGGGCCTCAAAATAAAAAAAGAAGTCTATAAACTCCAAGCATAAGCAGATGACTTGGTCTTCATTCTGGAGGACTCTTGTGATTCAGGCGTAAGATTGCTGGAAATACTTGAACTATATGGGGAGATAGCCGGTCTTAAAATTAACAAAGACAAGACAACTATACTAACAAAAAACATGACAGACGATAGCAAAAAAGAGTTAGAGGCAAAATTGGGCATAAAAACCAGTAAAAAAGTAAAATATCTGGGGACTGACTTGACAAATAGATGTTCATCTTTACAGAAAAATAACTATGACAAGCTAATGGAGAAAACTAAACAAGACTTGGAGAATGGACCAAACTGCAGCTATCTCTTATGGGCAGGATTGCCACTATAAAAATGAATATCCTCCCCAGATTTCTATTTTTATTTCAAACTATACCAATTGATCTACACAAATCGTTTTTTACTGATTTGAATAAAATTATGGCGAAATTTATTTGGCAGGGCAGAAAGCCAAGAACTAAAACTAATGCAGGATACGAGAGAGAGAGGTGGATTCAGATTACCAGATTGGCGTATATATAGAAATGGTGGATCAGATGGATTGGATGAGTGCTTTGTTTTGGGTTCCGCAGAATGAGCTTCAAGTCAAGCTGTTTACTTTGCAAGGAAGCGACCTGAATAGACCATGCTTAGGCTGATTGGGAATTAGGCCTTCAGTATCTGGCTGGAGACTGGCTCTTGTGGGAGGGAGTGGGAGAATATGGTTCAGGGAAGGTTGAAAATTCCCTGTAAAATTTTGGGGCTCGGCCATAGCTGAGATCCAAAAAAATAGAAGCCCCTGAAGATGCTTGCCTATATTGCTGCATTCCTGCAGATATGCCCTGCCTGATGGCTTTAGTGATAATTGTCTGTGTATGCTCTCGAATGACCAATTCTGTCCCTATTTCTGGGTGCAGGCAGGCTACTGTTGGTGGAGGTGGCCTCAGTAACAGTTCTGGTGCTTTTATAGGGTTGCTCACAAATCCTTGCAGTGTTTTGCAAGTCTCACATTGAGCCTCACAGCCCTGCATTGGTAACAGGCAATAAGGAGCATTATGGAGAAATCGATCCCTAGCTCCGCCTGGTGACAGACCCAGCGAATGCAGCCTATTGGACTGGCTTTGCCCATCTCTTAACTCTGACAGCTCCCTGTCAGTCTTGGCACAAACCTTCTCCAGGGCTTTATCCTTGTTATATTAGTCATTTCAGCTTTAGACCTGTGTGGCTGCCAATTCTGCAGCTCTTGCCCCTTCTGCCAATTTGAATTCTCCCCTTTTTATGCCCTTTTCTACCCCCTTGGATAAGGGCTGATAGGGCCTCTGGAGCACAATGTTTCCCTTGGATTTTAAGGAGAGCCCCTGACAAGGGAGACAGTAGCCTTTGTATTGCTGAATGGGAGTGTGAAGTTCCATGCGGCTTGACAGCATGGCTGTTTAAATTGGAGTACTGTGACTCATACAAGCAATCTTCAGCTTTAGTCTGAATGGGAGCATGAAGCTCTGCGTAATGCTGCTGTTGTAATGGGAGTGCTATGGACCCAGGGAATGTGCCACTAATCAGGGGCAAACAAGAGTGCAAAGCACCACACTCGCTCCTTGTTTCATTTGCGGAGAGTGCAGGGCAGTGGTGGGTTGCCCCCGGTTCGGTCTGGTTCGCACGAATAGGTAGCGGTGACGCTGTGACGTCACCGAACCGGTTCGCAGCGTCCCGGACCCGGGCCCACCCGCGCGCCCCAACTCACCTTTTTTTTAAAAAATTGCCGAAATTAGCTCTCTGCGCATGCGCAGAGTGCTTTTTCGGCGATTTTTCAGAAATCAAAGTTTCTGCGCATGCACGGTAGCACGGTTTATGCGCGTGCACGAAGAGAACCGGTAGCGAAGGTAGGTAGAACCCACCCCTGGTGCAGGGTGCCTGTCTCTTTAAATGTCAGGTGCCACTTAACAGGACTCTTCTCGGAGCACGAAGCTCCCACAATGGCCGCCTGACTCGAGTAATGGCAGGAGCGCAAAACTCCGCTATTTGGCCTCCCTGACTGTCAAATTAGGAGTGTGGAGCCCCACTGTCATTTGGTAAGAGTGGGAGCATGAAGGCTTCACTGTCTGGTTTCCCTGGCTATCAAATTGTCTGGTGGCAAAGGATTGTAATCCTGAAGGGACAATCTTGGTTTTAGCTGTCTGGGAGAGATCCAGGCCCACTACCCTGACACCCGAGAAGACCATTGTCTGGCGACTGGAGCGAAAGCCCTCACCGCTGAGGTGACCCCAGCGATTTAACCAGATGTTCGGGAATCAGCTGGGTTACACACTCACGAAGACTGAAGATAGTGCTGAAGAAAGGATCCAGGAATTTTTCAGTCAAAGGTTTGGAGACACGTCTATCCTATCTGAGGGACTGAATCAAAAGCTGGGGAGTCCTAGCAACAGAGGCATGTCCTAACAGCTCTGACAGATTCAGTCCAATCAGCTAAGCAGATGAGGTCAACCCATTCCTGGATGCTATCTCCACCACTATGGAGAATAGCCGTTCGCATTCAGGCCTCTGAAATGGGAGAGGAAAATTTAAGGAAAGCCTAACGTGTTCTTTTCCAGAAAGGTGTTTTTTTAAAAAAAACCTCTTTGCCCCCCTTGTCTCCCCTTCCCCATCTTCCTTTTCCCTGCCCCACTTTTTTACCTTTTCTTTTTCCCATCCCTGTCCCTGCCCCCTCCCGATCCTGACCCTCTCACTCTCCCCTTCAGCCTGTCCCTCACCCCCACCCTAAATCTAACCCAAACTCTCACCCTCACCCCTCTGAGAGGGAGTTACAAAAGGAGAGAAGCTTTTCCAGAGTCCAGGAGCCCCACTGAAGGGCAGCTTATCTCTAGAAAGGCATCTTCCCTCTGATAAGTAACCCTCTGATAATCTTCCCTCTGACAGTAACCAACCCTTTAGCCTGCAGAGATGAAGGCCTCCCTTCTCCTTCTATCAGAGGTTAACTACTCCTTCACCTTTGTGACCTCTACCTGTGCCACACAAAGGTTTATATGAAGCTGCCAAACCTATCACTAAAGCTAAAAAAAAAATTATCATTTTTTGCAAGGTAGCCATAGCACTTTGGATGTGGATCGCCTCTTGCTATAGATCAGGGGTATCAAACTCAAGGCCCCTTGGCCACGCCCAGTCAGCTGCGACCATTCCGGACAGGCCCCTTCCACTCATAGGACAGCCACAATGCTGCTCTGATCCAGCCTTCAATGAAATAGAGTTTGACACCTCTGATCTATACCATTTCAGATAAGTGACTGTCTAGTCTGTTCTTAAAAAGATAAGCTTAAGGCAAGCTGTTCCACTGGTTAATTGCTTAGTTCAAGCATTAGAGAAAAAGCCTTATAAGTGGGCTGATTTTGTTCCCTTTGATATTTCAGTTTCAAATATTTTCCTGTAAAGACAATAAATGATTTATTATTCATAAACACAATATAAAGAGATAAAGAACCCATTTTTTCATATTTGGAGGGCCAAACTTTGGATCTAAAACCAAGTTTTTAAATTGAGACCCTCAAATAATGAAAAACTGGATTGCTCCTTCATACATTAGAGCAGGGGTGGGCAACTCTGGCCCCTTTACGACCTGTGGACTTCAGCTCCCAGAATTCCTGTGCTATAGCCATGCTGAGTCAGGAATATTGGGAGTTGGTCCGCAGGTCTTAAAGGGGCCACTGTTGCCCACTCCTGCATTAGAGAATATGATGATTAATTTCTGATAAGAGGCATGCAATTCAATCTTAAACCTACCTAATAATAAATAAATCCCACTGAATTCAAAGGGACTTGCTCTTAAATGAATGTGCATATGGTTTAGTTTCTCTGCTGAAAAATCTGAAAATAATGTTCTATCTGGCTTGTGTTATGTTAGTTAATTATGATTCTACCAGTAAGAAAAAGGAGAAATTGAGGCAAGTTGATCTAAAGAAGGGTGTCAAACTCGCATCATCACGGCAGAGTCATGTGACATATTGCAACTTTTCCCCCCTTTGCTAAACCGGGCATGGGCATGGCCAGCACATGATGCATCCAGCCTACGGGCCGTGAGTTTGACAGCCCTGGTTTAAAGATATAAATGTAAGTCTATTGCTAGAGATCCTTTTTCATGGAAGAAGACAAGCTCATCTTAGGAAACCTATAAAAGATAGAATTTATAAATTGGTTTATTTATGCTGCTGCTATACTATACACTCATTATTTTGATTTGTTATTTTCCTGTACCTTCAATTGTCAATTGGAAAATCCAAATTCCTGAATTACAAAGAGCAGAAACTATTAGTGCAGTGGTGGTAGACAACTTGTGGGTTGCATGTGGCCTCTTAATTCCTTTTTGTTGCCCTACAAAATTGCACAGAATCCACAAAATTCTAAAGAAACGTAGCTGTAAATTATCAATTTGCTAGATGAAATTTTTAGCAGACTTATTTAGAACTTTGAAATACATCGCAGCAACTAAAAAAATGGAAAAGCCCCCCTTCAAAACATAAACTACATGAAAATCCTGCCACTATCTTGCTGTGCTTCAGCATGAACCAACCCTAAAAATGAGAATTGATATGTATTTAGTCTTAATTTCATAAGAAGGATTTTTCTCTCTGTCAACATCTAAACATAGCATGACAAAATTCAGTTTTGCACCGGCTATCTAGCTTTCATTTTCCTATAAAATACAGGATTTTTTCCACTTATGATTACCATTGGTCTTCCATTGCTAAGTGATGCAGTTGTTAAGTGAATTGTGCCTAACTTTACAACTGTTTTTGCCATGGTCATTAACCAAATATTCACAGTGGTTAAGAGAATCTGACTTCCTTGCTAACTTTGCTTGTCAGAAGCCTCTTGGGAAGGCTGCAAATGGCAATCACATTGTAAATACATGTTAGTTGTCAAACACCCAAAGTTGATCATGTGAGTGCAGGAACAGTGATGGTGATAAGTACAAGGATCAGTCATGTCACTATTTTCTACCCTGTTTTTTTTTTAAACTTTTTTATTCTTTTTATTTTATAAATATCATTGTGTGAATGGTGTGGTATCTGGATATCATACATTTCAATACAAATAAACATAGCATTATTCCTAATAATTATATCTCATTTTCATTTTCCATTTTGTTGACACATAATCTTTACTATCGTATTTCAGTTCTAAACCTTCTCATAGTTCTTCCATACATTATAACATCTTAGTGTCTATTTTTACTATTATTCCCCTCTATTTTAAACTTTTTTCCGTCCAACACTCTTATTCAGAGACGATCCTTCCTTCTTTCATTATTCAGTATTTCAGTATATACTTCTAGTTTCAATCAAAAACTTTCAAGCATTTAATGTACCTCTATTTATTTATTATTTATTTATTTTATTGCATTTATATGCTGCCCTTCTCCCGAAGGACTCGGGGCAGCTCACAATTCTAAAAGGGGACAACAATAAAAACCTAAAAACTTAAAAATAAATGCAATAGAAGTTAAAAGATTAAAACAGTAAAATTAAAAAATTAAAAAACACAATTAAAACTAACCCATCCA
Organism: Grayia smithii; assembly: GCA_032468115.1. Taxonomy (NCBI): domain Eukaryota; kingdom Metazoa; phylum Chordata; class Lepidosauria; order Squamata; family Grayiidae; genus Grayia; species Grayia smithii. The sequence continues at coordinate 114,587 of JANHFM010002872.1, forward strand.
ATCAGCTGATTTTATCGAAGAGCCAAGTCTTCAGATCGCGACGGAAGGAGCGAAGGTCAGGTGCAGTCCGGAGGTCGGTGGGGAGTTCGTTCCAGAGGGCCGGTGCACCCACAGAGAATGCCCTCGCTCTGGGCACCACCCGCTGACACTGTCTGACGGATGGTACCCTGAGGAGCGCAGCCCTGTGTGAGCACACTGGGCGGTGGGATGCCTTATTAAGCAGTAGTTGGTTTGATGCAGAGCTTTTGCTGGTGTTTTTCAGTGATCAGCCTTGGCCCCTTAAGAGTTGCTCCATTGGATGAACCCATTGACATCTCCTGCTTGTGAAAGACATTCTCCTTGGGCTCTGTAGGGGTTCTGCTATACTTAAGGGCCATTCACATAACTGATGTGGGCACATGGTTTAAGGAAACTGTTTTCCCCAGGAATTGCAAGGGTGATACGTACTGAGTGTTTTGATGCTCATGGAGCTAAGAGGTTATATGGAGGCCATCACCATGGGATGCAGAAGGAATGTTAAGAAAGAATGGGAGGAGGAATCGGAGGAGGAAGAGGATATTTCAACAGTCATTTATTCGGTTTAATTTTTTTTTATTAAAGTTAACTGTCCTGGTGATATTGCATAATATTGCAATACAATACATTTCTTTAATACAACATGCTTCTTTTCTTTTGCTTCTTTTGGGTCGCATAACTTCTTTATTCGCAACAGGAGCTCAAAGACAGAAGCTTCTTTGAGAAGTTAACATTCTATTAAATATTGGGGGAAATTAACAGCCTTGGAACTCCGTTGTTGTCTGCTTGGTTACTTTCATGCCGAATTCCCAGAAACAAAACTCCAAATTATTTTTGCCTCTTCTAATTATTTTACAACTTTCTGGAACCTGGTGCCTGTAATGGCTTAGGATGAAGATAGTTGTAGTCTACGATATTTAAAGGATACCCACATCAGATGATCATCTGAGTGACCATAACTTTGCTACCACGGAGGGATTTTTGAAAGATTGAAGTATTCAGAATGTGTTCATATATGTGCCCTTCTCGCTATGCACAAAAGAAATTCCCCCAATCTGATTTATTTAACCTGTCCTCACTCTTGGAAAACCAACTTCAGGCAAACACCACTGTAAAACCAACTTCAGGCTTCTGCAAATCATAAATAATTCAGACAATTCAGAGTGTTTTGTTCAAATAGGATAGTGTAGCATTTAAGTGCAAGCAGAAGAGGAACATGAGGAGAACTATGATTTTCAGCCACTGCATCTCCAGCTGCTGATTTTTGTAGTTGAAGGGAGCCTTCAAGCCAGTGGTGGGTTGCTCCCGGTTCGGTCCGGTTCACGCGAATAGGTAGCGGTGACGCCGTGACGTCACCGAACCGGTTCGCAGCGTCCCGGACCCGGGCCCACCCGTGCTCCCAAACTCACCTTTTTTTCCCGAAAACCCGGAAATTAGCGTTCTGTGCATGCGCAGAGTGCTTTTTCGGCAATTTTTTTTCAGAAAAAGTTTGTGCGCATGCGCAATAGCACGCTTTAGGCGCAAATTGCACGTGTACGCGTGCACGAAGAGAACCGGTAGTAAAGGTAGGTAGAACCCACCCCTGCTTCAAGCCTTTACGATTGTTCTCCTCGTCTACTCCCCCTCTAAACACAGTTGCTGAAAATTAGTGGCCCACCATTGGAGCAGGATTGGGAAGTCTGAAAGCTGTAATGTAAACCCTAAAATAAATTTCACACAGATTTAAAAGGAAGAAAAGAGATCCAACTGTCCACCCCCCAGGAAACGTAGGAAAAAAATCTGAAAAACCATAGTTCTCCTCATATGACATAGGCAACCCACTGTGTTCTCTCATCCCGCCCTGTATTGAATCACCAATAGTGTGCCACCCTAAGTCTAGAGTTACCCACAAACTCAAAATATATGTTAGTAGTATCTGAAATGTAGCCAGCTTCATTCCATTTTATAGATAGAATTAGCTAAGTAGGGCACTTAAGCTGTCCTCTTGTAAATATCACATTTGTACCAGCTCTAAAACCTTTGTTTGCTTTCCAAATCCAGAGAGTTTCAATCATTTTTGCTTTCCCTAAGCTCCTTAACCGTTTCTGAAAACTAAAGGACCTCATGCCCAGTCTGGCATCTTAAATATTCTTCTCTGGCTTCCCTATATATTCTTGCAAAGTGCAGTATCCCACATTCATTGTGGGGAGGAGGAGAAAAAAGGAATATCGTAAATTAGATATTAACTAATGCTATAGGATAGGAACACGGTGACTCAGTGCTAAGATGCTGAGTTTGTCAATTGGAAGGTTGGAAGTTCAGCAGTTCGAATCCTTAGTGCCGTGTAACGGGGTGAGCTCCCGTTACTTGTCCCAGCTTCTGCCAACCTAGCAGTTCGAAAGCAC
>JANHFM010002872.1:163909-173984 GCA_032468115.1 Grayia smithii
AAATATTTTCACAGCCCTCTTTTTGACTCGTGCAGTATACAGGTCCTCAATGGAAGGCAGGTTGGTAGCAATTATTTAAGGAACTGTGAAACCCGATGCGGACAACAAGCAAGAGAAAATTTCCACATATGGAAAAAAGAAAACAACTGTTTTTCTGGTCAGTCAGTTTTGGCAACTAACAACCTGCTGTTGTGTAAACATACAATTTCCTTAATGCAGCAACAGCACAAAAAGGAACGGTTCAATGAAAAATTAGTGTAGACCCCGTAAACCAATACGACGCAAATCTGAGTTGATGTGAGATAGTGTATATACGAGTCAGAAAGTCCTTGGGAAACAGCAGAAGTGCTATTTGACGCCTATGAAAAAGTAATTCAGGGAACTAATCATAACTAATGGGGATATAAAATGGAATGGGCATGGATGAAGGCTGGGTGCAGATGGTTATACTAGGCATGAGCAAGCAAACCAATAGAAGGCAAAAGTGTGCTATGAAATAAAAACAAAGCTGCATAATCAAATATTATAAAAGTGAAATATAGCAAGGATTACACATACATGATAGGATGAATTCCGCCAGCGGAACACTGAGTATGATGCCTACACTTTGAGTACAAAGGAACCAGCAAGACAAAAGAGGAGGTGGTGCAGTCTTATATATCAGGAATATGCCTGTCTTTATCGAGATCCACTGGGCTGATAGTAGCACAAGTGCTGAAAGCCAACAGGAGGGATATTTTGCTAGGATAGATACTTTCGGCAGGCAGAAGCATCTAAAAAAACAACAACAACCTATGTGATGGGAGATTTCAGCCACAAAAACATTCAGTGGAAGACAAATCCTGCTAATAGCAATAGCACTTAGACTTATATACCGCTTCATAGTGCTTTTTTTACAGCCCTCTTTAAGCGGTTTACAGAGTCAACATATTGCCCCCCAACAATCTGGGTCCTCATTTTACCCATCTCAGAAGGATGGAAGGCTGAGTCAACCTTGAGCCAGTGAGATTCGATCTGCTGAACTGCAGCTAGCAGTCAGCTGAAGTAGCCTGCAGCACTGCACTCTAATCACTGTGCCACCTTGGCTCTATAAACACCATGTCAGATAAATTCTCGGTGATCACTTTCTCACACCAATGAAGGCAAATATACCTGTCCCAGGATAATATTGCAGGATCCAATCTGGGTTGGTCACGGGGACCAAAGGTTTGGTCTTCCGAGTTTTTGGACTTGTGCTGGAGTTCAACATCAGAGAACGTCTCTCCACACATTCCGGTAGAGAGAAGTTCCCTGAGGATGGGCTCTAAAATGAGTCCAAGAGCTCAGAAGACTAAATTTCTGGTCCCTGTGAGTGAGTGAGATAGGATCCTGCATAATTTTCTCTTTCAAAAGATTTAGACACTAGGGGATCTCTTTCCTATGATTTGATTCTTAGGAAGAAGGAAGAGTTAGTTGAAGATATTTGAAGTAGAAGGAACTTTGGGTGCAAAGCTCCACACATTGTAAAGTTGTTGATTGTAAAAACAAAAAGGGAAATGGAGAATATAATAGCGCACTCTTAGACAATTTCAATGAAAAACAAAACTAAGAGACTTTTAAAGAAACCATAGGGTTGAGTAGACTGTGTGTGAAGGAAATGAAACTAAAGAAAAATGCTTGTTGGACATGGAAGAAAGTATTAATTACCAAGGAAGCCAACAAAACTTCACCTCCAAAAATGCAGAAATGAGGTCAGGAAAGACAGAAAATGAGCTAAGGCTAGTAGAGAAGAAAAATTCATTAAGAAGGCCTTATTCAAATGTCAACATCTAAAAGAAGACAAACTAAGTATTCGCTGCTTATTCCAAATAGAGAAGTCTTAATCAAGGCTTCTAGTGACCAAGAGAAGATATGACCATGAAAAAGCAGAGATACTGTTTATTTTCCTTTGTCTTCACAGCCAAGAAAATGAAGATTTGAGTAGCATAAAGTGGGAACGAGTACAACAAGGGAGGATGTGGGTCAACAAGGATGTGGTAAAAGAACTTCTTGGTAATTTGCATGCCTTCACGTCCCCAGGCCTTGATGAAATGTGCCCTAAATACTAAAGGAACTTGTTGAAGAGTTGTCAGAACCTCTGTCAGTTATCTTCAAGGAAAACTCAAAGAATTGAAGAAGAACCAATGTGGTTCCTCTCTTCAAAAAACAAAAAAGAAATTAGAAAATCCAGATAGAGAAAATAATAAAGCAAACTAGTACCGGTAGTTACCATGGGGAAGACAATGCCAGGATTTTTAAGAGTCAACATGGCTTGGTTAAAAACAAATCATGTGAAAAAGTTTCATCTCCTTCTTTGACAAAGCAATTATGTTAGTAGAGAAGGGGAATGCTACAGATGTACTCTACCTTGATTACAGCAAAGGTTTTGATCAGGAGTTTTTATTGACAACCTGTTCAAGTGTTTTAAATAACAAGTAAGTAAAACTATTTATAAAATATTATTACCGTAAATTAAATAGATAACATGTAAATAAGTGTGTTTTAAGACACCAGGTTAGAAAGAGGGAGACCATGAGTTATAGTCCTGAATTAGCCATGAGGCCAGGCAGGTAACTTTTTTGGACCAATCATTCTCTCTGAGCCCAACCCACCTCACAGAGCTGTTGTTGTGGGCAAATAGGAAGAGGAAGGCATGTTGGATATGTTTGCCACTTTGAGTTAGTTGTAAAAACAATAAAGGCAGGATACAAATAAATAACATAAATATGGTTAAGCCCACAACCAGCTGGTCAACTGCACTGAGAGAGTTTGCCCTGATGGTTCTACATTGTTGGACTGCAATCTATATTAGGGCAGGTATTATTAAACATTTTTATTAATGAACTGAATAATGAGGTTGATGAGGGTTCTGGTCAACACCCAGGATGACATAATGAGACTGCAATCTTGTCTACTCTGGACAAGTTAGGAAGATTAGAGTAAGAGGAATAAAATGCCCTTAACCAGGAAAGACTATTTTTTTCTGCCAAACAACCAGTAGGAAATCTATTTCTTAGAAATTTATGGCTATTGGTTTGATTTCCAGAGGCTATAGGGCCAATCCAAAAAGGGCTTAGGACCACATGCAGCACTGCAAGCTACTGCTTCAGGGTAAACTGTAAGCAGTAGATCACACAGCTCAGTTAGGTATTCCAGTAAGCAAGCAGTACTTCTGATCCCAGGGATTGCATGCAGCACCAGGTAATGAGTTGGAGGCTGCAAACACATACATATATGTGTCAGCACATGTCTGTGTACAGACCAAAAGATCTTTGTTGATTATTGTGCAATGACTGAGAACAGGCCTTAAAAGCCAGTGCCATCGTGCTTCTCACTTTAAATAAGATCTCTGATGTGGATAAAGCTTAAACCTTTATCCCACAAAGAAAAGGAACTCCCTGAGACCCAAGAGGAATAAAGTCCACTTGGGGATAGGAGATGAATTAAAATTTCAAATCCCCAGAATGTTCCCCATCAAAAATGCAGATTATTCAGTTCTGCAAAGAATAAAACAACAACCAAACCCAGATGCAGTGGCTGCATTTTCATAAGATAACTAACTATACTCTAGTTTCTGGCCTGCATCATATCTGGCCTGCATCAGTCCAGATGACCATTAAATGGTGACCCAGAGATACAGAAAACAAAAATACCTTGCTACTGTCCAATGATCATTCAGATTGTTATAGTTCAGACGTAGCAGTAGTATGGTCACCCAAACTAGGCGGGGTGACTAGTTTGGTATGTCATACAAACTCAACTGCAGATGGATTGTGAAAGCTGCATTTAAATGATCCATGTATAAATATGTATCGAAGCAACCATTGTTTATTTTTCTATTCCCAAATCAATAGATATAACTGAATAACTAGATATGGAAGAGTGAGAAAATAAAATTAAGTCTCTAGTTATCTACTCATAATTTACTGATCAGGTTTGCACAACATAGCCATGATTAATATAACCATATATCATGGTTTCCAGACCAGAGTGGTTGGGTTGACACAACATGGTAAGCCAAAACCAACAAATCATAGGTGGCTGTAAACTATTGCTTTTTCAATTGACAACATCAAATAAACCATGGCTTGGCACAATCTTTAAACCTAGCAATTACATCTCTGCAGTTTTACAGAAATGTCAGTCTAGGCATAATGAAGAAAGCAATAGCCAACTTCTGACACCAAAACAAACTCTACATGGAGGATTACTTCCATATGAAAATTCTTCTTTTGATAAGCACCAGTTATCAGGCATCCACCCAAGGATTAAGGAGTTTAAATCTGAGATTGTGGACCTTCTCACTAAAATATCTAACCTATCTCTACACTCAGCCTCTGTAATTGAGAAATGTAAGGCGGCCAACATAGCTTCAATTTTTAAGGAGGAGCCATGGAGCGATCCAGAAAATTAAAGGCTTGTCAGCTGAGCATCTGTTCTAGGGAAGACAGTGGAAACTGCCATTAAAGATAAATTTACCAAACATCTGGAGACATAGCCCTTGTTCAAGTATGTCCAACGTGGCTTCACTCAGGGAAGGGCCCGCCTAGTCTATTTACTGGAGTTTTTAAGGATCTTAATCAATATTTTATATTGTTAAACACATTCCTCTCAATAAACCAAGTTTCTATGTTACCATCATTTAACATGTGTCATTTACAGCAATCTTGACATGGTTTTCTTTTTCAGTCTGCTGTCTTAACCTGTAACATGATTTCTTACATTAAATGATGGGATAGGACTTATCCCATCTGTGCCTTTTCTGTAGCCATACTGAAAACAGGTCAGTAAAATGAGGGCCCAGATTGTTGGGGGCCAATATGCTGACTCTGTAAACTGCTTTAAAGAGTGCTGTCAAGCACTAGGAAGCGGGAAATAAATCTAAGTGCTATCATTATTGCTATTGCTTTCTAGAATGAAGAGAGAACTGAAGGAGTGCTCTTGTATCTATCAGAGTAATGCTAAATGCTTCCAAAGTTTTATTGTTCAGGAAGGTCTATTCTGCCTCATGCTCAACCACAATAAAAGGACACAGACAGATTTTAACAATTAACCAAGGTGGCATTAATGAGGGCACTTTTACATTGCTTCCAAGCTCAGCTTGCCAAGTAAAGCAAGGATGCTTTTAATTAAGCAGTAAAGGTGGCAATAGCTATATTACTTGCATGCCAGCAGTGGCATTCGGATTATCTTTTAAAATATCTATGTACTGTATGTTTCTATGGTTTATTGTGCCTCAGCTTGTTGACCAATGTTTTCCAAAGTAACAAATAACTGCTTTCCCTGGTCTTCCCAGTGCCTCTTTATTTTCCTTCTGGATTGTCTCCAAGGGTAAAGTCTACAAAGAAAGTGCTTCAACAAAACACTCAAGAAAAGACAGGACACCATAATCTGTTTGTATCCATGTCCCTTAAATGCATTAACGCACCCAATGGGTGTTTCACGGAATCGTGATTTAGAACGATTAAATAACTAGCTGCTTCCATTTGAGCAGGTAATTCCTGCAGGTCTTGCTCAGGGGTCTCAGGAAGAGATATAGTGGAATACATTCAACCATCTTAAAACTTGGACAGAAACGTTCCTAATGTTCCCTTTACAGTGATGGCTAACCTTTTCCAGACCAAGTGCCCAAATTGTGCGCGCAAACCCCCAAAATGCAATGCACGCGTATGGCCTGCGCATGTGCCCCGCCCCTGTGCATGCGCACACCCTACGCATCAGGGGTGGGTTTCAAAGCGTGTCGCTACCGGTTCTCTCATGGGCGTGCACACGCTCACACATGCACTCCCGCTGCCACTACCAGTTCTCCCAATCTGGGGTGAACTGGTAACAACCCACCACTGCTACGCATGCACGCCCGGCCCCCTACATGTGCCCCTCCTCTTGTGCTTGCACGGCAGAGACCCGAAGACCAGCTGGCTGGTGGGAGGCGCACATATATGCACGGCGGAGCTGAGCTGGGGTGACAACTTGTGTGCCCACAGAGAGAGCTCTGCGTGCCACCTCTGGCACAGGTTTGCCACCACTGCTTTAGATGGTCCAATTGTAATATTTCAGCGTGGAGTATATAACTACGGTAATTTATCTTTTTCCCTCCTCACTCCCTCCAATACGATGCTGGTCCATCTTTTCTATTGTTTCAAATAGACTTTTAAAACCATGGCACCATCATGGATACTAAAATTAAATGGAGATTGCTGCTTGCAAAATAGTGTGACTCTAAAATAGATATCATTTGGTGCATAAAAAAGAGAAGTATACATTTTCAGTAAAAATGCCATAATAACATGAGTCTCCAAAACATGTAGAAGCCAAGCCAGATACCCTGATTATATAAAAAAAAAAAAAGAAAGAAAGAAATTATGTGAAAAGCAGCCAACTTGGGGATATTTGCTAATGGAAGTCACTGAAAGCTCTGATGGATTGTAAAAACTTGGACTTCCATTCTGGTGGCATTGCTGGAGAGAAGAGAACTTGGATCGCATTTGTTTTGCTTGGAAAAATGACACCATCCAATCCCTGATATTTCCAGTTAGTAATATGGAACCTGGGATAGAAGAGACTGATGTGAGAGCTATTGGCAGTCAGAGCATGGTCAAAGCACCGTGATAGACAAATAAGCCAACCAGACCTCATCAGATAGGTCTATAGTCTTTATGACCGAGTATCACAGGTATTTCCAGGTAGACTCTGTGATAGGGAGGAGACCCACTCCTTTGTTCACCCACCCACATACTTTTGTTCCCTCAGCACTTGTTCAAACATGCCACACGGTTTGGTGAGGCTGTTTTCTCAGACTGCCTGAAGGACCCACCAACTCAGAATCCTCTGAATACTTAGAAGATTTATCAATAGTTGCACATTCAAGAGAACCTTGTATTCCAGCCTTGCCTGGCACATTTATGGGCCTCTTGTTATTCTATTTATTTGTTTGATTTGTATCCTGCTTTTATTCAGAAACCCAAGATAGAAGCACTCTCTTCTTCTATTTTTCTTCAGTCAAACCTAGCTCATCAGGGGGTGTTATGAGGAGAAACAGAAGGAAGGTGTTCCACTTATGTTGCCTTGAACTTATAATTCAGGAGTCCTTTGGAAGTTGGGCGGTATATAAATTAAATTAAATAAATAAAATAAATAATTAAACCATTTGCTCTAAAACAAATAAATAAGATGAGCAACATTTCTGGAAGGGAGGTTGGATGATAGTGCAGGACTGGTCCAAAGTCACCCAGTGAGCTTCTTTGGCTGAAGGTGGGCTAGACCCTGGCTTTTCCCACTCAATCCAACTCTAACCATTAAAAAACGATGGCTTATTGAAGGAAGCATTTTTAGTCTATAATTATTGTTGCAATGAAGCTCACTATACTGACATTTTAACCAGGAATACCCAGTCTGTTCATCCTTGAGAACTGAAGGCGATGACACATTCCTGTGAGGGGCACATTCATTTTCCATTCTATCCTCCACATCCCCAAGTCCTCCCATGATGCTGCAACCTGGTTGGACAAGAGGATGCCTGAGGGTGCCTAACCTTGTGTACCCTGCTGTGGCAACCATACTGTATCTCCACCAATCTGCCTGAAGGCTACAACTTGACAAATGTAAGTTGAGAAGAAGATGGTGGCTTCAGCATGGGAGTAGAGAGCTGTGGGGAACTGCAGCAGTCTAGCTTTCCCAGGAGAACACTGAGGAACAAACAGTAGCCATTCCTTAAATCTAAATATATAAAAGCGAAATCCACTCACTCATCACGAAATCTCCAGAACGTTCCTCTTGGCTTCTAGGTGCTCGCTAAGAAAGGATTTTTCAAAATGACCATCGGATCATTAATATTTCATATACAGTATATTCATATACAGTATATTAACATGCTCTGATGCTAAGGAGTTAGACGTTCTACTCCCCCTCCCCTCCTGAAAAGTTCCAGCTGCCTCACATTCCATTATCTCAGGTCAAACTGGCAGATGTTCTACTCCTTCATTCAGGAGCGATCTGGAGCCCCTTACAATAATAAGTGTCCCTACTTCACCAAAATATCTACGCCTTCCACCTATGGAACTGGTTCTGAACTCAAGGCGGCGGGAGAGATATTCCCTTATGAGTTTCAATCACTGACCACCACTGAGCTAACGGATTGTGAACCGAATTTCTCCTGCACAGTGTCCCAGCCCCAACTCACTTCTTACACTGACCTCCTCCTTCTACACCAGTTAAAGGGAAAAGAGAGAAAAAATGCAGGAAAAGATTTACAGATGCGATTAGGAAAACACATGAAGGGGCGCTGCAAAAAAGTAACATCAAATTCATCCCAAAGTCAATAGAGAGGCTGTAAAAAACTATGCATCTAATAACCCCTACATTAATCAGGCAGCTACAGCTAAATATGCCAACATTCAAAGTGCAGGGGCAGGTCTAGCACAGGATATAGAGTATCGTGGCAGGGCCTCAGCAGCAGCCTTCATTTCTCCAGATATACTTTGTTGGTGATGATGACAATAAGAGGAACATATGTTGTGGAATCTACCCGGGCTTTACTCCAGAACTGGTTAGTTCCATTTATTATGCCCAATCATATAGTTTCATAGGGAAGCACGGGTAACCAGCTAGTACTATACATTTAAGCTTAGACAGGACTGTTTCAGATTCTGGCTAAATCATTCATCATGCAGACCCAGGGTTTCTTTTACTTTGTGTTCCTAACTCATCTACAACTGGCTTCACTCACATTTAGTGTGATAAGCCATCAATCATTATCATGACTTATGCACTACATTGTATAAGACATGGCTCTTCCAGCAAATAGGCTGAGACATTGGGGTCATTTTTAGATTTGTTTTAAATTTTTAATATTTTAAATTTTGTATCGATTGTGTTAGGTATTGCATTTATTTTATATTTTTTCAGCATATTTATTATTGTATATTTTAATTTGTGAGCCGCCCCAAGTCCTTCGGGAGAAGGGTGGCATATAAGTGCAATAAACCATAAACCATAAGTTCACATGAAAGCCAAACCCCAAAACAGGACATTGCAGGTTAACACAAAAAATAACAACCCCCTCTCCTTTTTAGGTTCTGCGGCCATTAAGCCACTTCATTTATAATTTCCTTTCCTCCCTATTAAGATATGGGTTTTAAAGGCATGCATCTGATGAACTGAACTTTAGTCAGCTCTGAAGAGTATGCTGCAAGAAGCCTGATTATCCTCAAGGACTTTATCCTTTTGTTTCAGCCTGTCTTGTGGAATTTACTTGCCTACCCGTTTTGGAAAGGGCTGGTATTTCAGAAGTGTGTGTACTTTATTCTATGTCCCTACCTACACACTGTGCAATTTATGTAGCACAGTGGAGCCCTCATGTTTCTTGTGGCGAAAAAAAAGCCACCACATGGTCATTGGCCTGTCATGTGTCATCAAAGAAGAAGTAGTTAACTCCACTTCAGCTTTGCTTACACAAAGAAACAGTGCTGCAACCATACAATCAAGAGTCCATTAACAAGCTTCTTACAAAGAAAAGGAAGCAGTTGGAAATGGAGACCCATGTTTGTGTGGGTGGGAGGGAGGGAGGGAGAAGGAGAGAGAATTCCATGAAGTAACACTTTAAAAAATGTTCTGTGCAGGTTAAACAGGTCACTTTGACAGCTGTACAACACAGGCACATGAGAACTGTGGATGAAGAAAAGAGTTAGTACTTAACATTTAAACAAGTGCAAAAGGGGTCCATACAGATTATGGGGTTACATAGTAATACTTAACTGTTTAAATAGACCAGCTTTAATACTCCTATACTGACAAGACTGAAGAGACTTGCATGTCAAAGGTCATGACAAAAGTAAACAAGAGAGTGGCCCAGTTTGTGTCACAGACAGTGTTCCTTTTTTTCAAATCAGATCAGGAATTGTTTGGAAGACTTGATAGAAAACTCCCAAGAGCCAGTTGCTTTCCCAAAATAGCCAAATCTAGATCATGATTCAAGAGCCTCGGTGGCACATCTAATTAATGCTCTGGCTAAGTGCTCAGCTTAGTTCCAGATGCCAGCAATTAGTGTTGGTTCGAATCT
>JANHFM010002872.1:178220-194743 GCA_032468115.1 Grayia smithii
ATTGTGAGCCGCCCAGAGTCCTCTGGGAGATGGGCGGCATATAAATACAACTAATAAATAAATAAATAAATAAATTATGACAGCCTTCCCTCGATCTGCTAGAATTAAAACTAGGAATGTAGCCCATTAGGATTGCATGTCCTAAATCTGGCCTCGGGGGTGCTGGGAATCATGATCAAGTTTCAACACATCTGGAAGACCTCAGGCAGGGAGAGCCCCCTTAAGACCCAGATCTGTGAACCACAAGCAGAATTAAGCTCCTGGAATTGCACTTCTCCTTCTGCGTTAGTCCTACAACTTAACAGTGGTTCCTACAGGTTAAAAGACCTTCAAGAAGAGTATTCAAAATGAACAGGATGCGAATTTAGGGAAAAGAGGAATTAATAAAAGTTGAACATCTTGCTTATAGAAAAATTGGACCAGTAGGACCAAAATTAAAAACACATGTCCATAAAATCTTTTAACATTCAAGGAATTATGGAGAATAACTTCTTTATTTAGTTTGTCAAATTTTTAAAGCTGCCCGACTCTACTGTAGTTCTGGGCAGTGTACAACATTAAAAACAAGGTAAAAAAACGTATAAGCAACAGAGAAATAAAAACAAAACTCTCAGCCTCCCATATTCCCAAAACAGATCTGCCATCTCTTAACCCAGGATTGACGGGAACATCCAGGTCTTCAAGGCTTACAATGTTTACATAAACAAAGTCACAGAAAACATGTGTTTTCAGAGATGTAAGCAAATTCCTCTTCATCGCTACATTTTTCATTCCAATAATGGACAAAACCCAATTTTCAATGCAGTATTAACAGACATCCCTCTCTAATTGCAACATAGTCAAATCAATTTCATTTCAGTGGATTAATATAATGTCATAAGGGAGCAATACATACTTACAGTTTGCTTTTTCAATTAACTACCACATTAATCTTTTGTGGCACAAAGCAAACAGGTAAGAAATTTCATAACACTCCATTTCTCTGTTGTTGATCACTGAAAAGATGGGAAAAATTTGTAATTAAATTGTAATTATTTTTTAACCCATAGGTATATCAGAAAATATTATGGAAACATTACCTTAGATCCTCACAGTGTATTTCCTGGCCACAACGCACGGCTCATGTCAAAAAGCTAAGGAGGATGGACTAGGTTAGTACTGAATGGGAAACCTTTAGGAAATGGGCAGGGTTAGAGGCTAGATTGTGAAGTTCAAAACAAAACAAAAACCAGGAAGAAGCCATTGCTATACTATTACCAAGAAAACAACCTGGATGTATTCACAGAGTCACCAGCAGTTGACCTGAAGACTTTATGATGTGGAAGACTGCTGGGCAATAAACTATATCCCAGCTATCAAATGCAAGGTAATAAATAACTTAAGTCACCAAAGTAATAACCTTTGCAGAGTAAACACATAGACATGCATAGACACACACACATACACAGAGAGAAAGAAAGAAAGAGAGAGGGAGGGAGGGAGGGAGGGAGGGAGGGAGAGGAGACCTTAAACCAGCCTTTTGAGCTTGTCAATCAAAAGGTGGGGAGTTCAGTGGTTCGAATTCCTACTGCCGCTTAACGGGGTGAGTTCCCGTTACTTGTTCCAGCTTCTGCCAACCTAGCAGTTCGGAAGCACGTAAAAAAATGCAAGCAGCAAAATAGGGACCTCCTTTGGTGGAAAGGTAACAGCATTCCGTGCGCCTTTGGTATTTTGTCATGCCGGCACATAACCATGGAAATGTCTTCAGACAGCGCTGGGTCTTCGGTTTTGAAACGGAGATGAACACCGCTCCCTAGAGTCGGGAACAACTAGCACATACTCTGCAACTTCACATACTGTATTCTGTTCACTTAGATTTCAGCCATTCTGAATCCTTGGTCTTCCAGCTTTTCCTTCAGCAATCCCAAGGCAACTTTAATGCTGATTCTGCATTATGTCACACCATACATTTTTAAATTCAGAATTTTTAGATTAAAAGGTAATCTTTGCTTGGATTAAACTCACTGAAATCAATAGGAGTAAACGATTTGCTTTAAATAGTGCTAAGCTATATTTCAGCCTTAATTTTGACCATAAATTGCTTGAGCAAGCTTTTTTTTTAAAAAAAAAATACAAGGTTGCAGTTTCTACAAACATTGAATGCCTATAGGCAGAAAAGCAGGATAGAATTTGTAAAAACAAAAATCATGATACAAACTATTCAGTAATATTTTGTCTCCTGGATACCCGAGTCTCAAAGACTTTAATTATGGTCATGGATGACCCAACATTCTTAAACTGATTGATTGGTATCCCGCTGATAGAAGAAAATTTGGTTTAATGAAATGGGCTCTCCCAAAATTTTATTTCTCACAATAAAGTTGCTGATTCTTTTTGCACATTTACTTAAGAATACCATTCAAGCATCAGAGGCTTATTTCACTAGCATGCCTCTGATTGCACTGTTGGCATACCCTAAAGCAATATGAATACCTTTGAAATAAAGCATTTTTGTTTTTAATGCCGTTCAGCAATGTCTCTAGAGGGTCTGCTAAATTAACTTCCTGCTGGGAAATCTGACGGGGCCAGATGTTATATTTTGATCTTCCATAATAATTTACATGATGACTTTGTTTTATAGTCTGCCCGCCTGATTACAATTGGAAGGCTTTGTATAAATTGTATGTTTGCAATTGTTAAGAAAGATAATTAAGAGGTCAGTTAAGTTTTTGATTTGTTGGTTAGTTTATTGACATCAAAAATGCAGGATATTATATAACTGGACAAAACAATCTCCACTAGCAGGCTGTTTTCACAAAACTCAGATTCTTATATAAAAATGACCTTGCTTTCTGCCTGAATCTTTCTAATAGCATCTTATCAGAGGCTAAAGATTATTTCTACAAAATACCTAGCAAATGTTCAAAAACTCAAAATGTGTACAAGTAGTTAATCTACGTTAGATTGAATGTATGTATTATTATTTTTTTGTTAAATTCTCTCTGTTTAATGTTATTGTCCTCTGTTCTTTTTCCAAAATAAACTTTTTATTCCCAGAAATTTGGCTGGGAATTTCTACGAACAGGGCTGCATTGCTGCAATCTTACAACATTCTGGTTAATTCTTTTTTCCGAGGTTTTGGAACGAAAACAAAAGTATCTTTCTTTCAACCTCTTCCTATATCTGGGCTAAAGGGACTGATCTTTGGAGCCCAGACATTTTTCCAAACTTGGTATACTGCAGTCTTAATCAGAAAAGGAATCTGCAAGTAAAGAATATTGCACACTCCATTTATTACAAAAGTGAAAACAAAGCAGCTGGGTTTAAGGTGAGTGACACAGCTGATAAATGCTGCAGGCCAGCTTAATACATCCATCCTTGTAACAGAGCCAAAATTATTTGTATAGGGAGGACTCGCAGATCATTAAAATCCAATGCTTATCCTTAGCATCTAGTTGATAATAACCGAGTTTAGCACAGGTACAGAGGTGAAGGGGTGAAAGAAAAGCTGAGCTGATTAATAAAGCGTAGGCCGAAAGGGCAAGGGCGGGGGAGGGGAGATTTCCCCTAAGCAATTGACTTTGAATGCAGGGTGTCTGTGAGATGCAGGCAATATTGTACACAGTTCTTTAAATAAACAGAGTACCCTGGTTCACACACGTTTAGCAAGGTTCGCAGCAGCGAGCCACAAAACAGGCTGTGTTGTGGCATAAACTGAAACGGTCTGGTTGTTCTAAGGATGCATTGGAGAGGCTGGCGATGTGCTCTCCCCATGTTTCTAAAAGCTTATTTACTAGATATAGTGTATTGAGACATCCCTTCCAATGTATTGTCAATACACAGAGACAACTAATGGTTACTTGTCTTTATGTATTCACAATACATGACATAAAGAGGTCGTTCATCTGCAGACCATCTTCAAACTCTTTCACTCACCAGGAAGAGGTTAATACATCTACCTAATATATGCAGGTAGCCCGGGTTCGAATCCCAGAAGGGTATGGCTAGCTGATGAGAGCTAAATAGCTTGAAATAGATCTATACTGGTCTCCCTTTATTTCTTTGTCAGTAAATGTAAATTCAACACACAAAAATAGTTTGTCGCAAAAGCGATTGCCTGTGAAGGCTCCTGGATTGGGTCTGAAAGGTGAAAGTGGAAGTAGTATGCTCCGTCCCATAGTTGGGTAGACCAGGTTGCCCTGATAGACCGGTCTCACTGGAAAAAGACTCACTCACCAGGAAAGAGACCGGGAGACCACTGATCCCGCTTCCTTCTTTCTCCTGCATCTAAACTAATAAATGAAAGCCCAGTATCTCTCAAATGGGATTACCACAATCACAAGCATGGATTTTTAACAAACAGCCCCAGCACTGGGCTAAAACGAACCTCCTTACAGATGGGTTAATTGCCCGGGTTTGGGAGTTCATGCAACATGTTAGTCACCATTCCCCATGATCCACTTAAGTGTGTCATGCAAAGTGACACTTAAGTGTGTCATGCAAAGAAGGCCGATGTAGACTCTCCCAGGAAGGGAGACCTGGACTTGAATGAGACCTGACTGTAATGCTCAGCTTAATAGATCACATACAGATGTGATCCTGGGAGCCATCTTGTCAACCTTGGCTTCTGCAATTAGTGAGACATATGAAACTTCTTAAATAGCCAGTTGGTCTAAAAACCAGGCAGATTAGGTGAGGAGAATAAGATTATGTATAATGTATACATTAATTTCTCAGTAACATTTCCTGATTTTGGGGAGACCTGGTTGCTGAATGTTCCAGATTAGATGAAGAGAATCAGATCATGTACAATGTATACATTAACTTCTCAGTAACATTTCCTAATTTTGGGAAGACCTGGTTGGTAAATGTTCATAACATGACTGGAATCCTTTGGTAAATTGCCTTTGATCTTGGACCAGGGCTGGAAAAATGAACATTGGAGTTGGCCGCATACAAAAGAGGTTATTAAAAACTCAAGTTTTACTGCTTTTCTCTGAACGGATTATTTTAAAATCAGGTTAACCTCATCTAATGCTATGCAAAGTAAATCTAGATTCCTTTTTCGGATAGAACCAAAAGTTGTTGATTTCCTGTCTTTTGAAAAAAATCATAAGTAGTTGAAGGAGATTTTCTACAGCGATCAGATAGCAACATAATAAATTATTTTTCTTAGAAGGGGAGGGCTTTTACTTTGGAAATGAGGAACAGAGGGAAAGGAAGGAGCAGAATTTGGAGAAATATGAGTCTTTTCCACAGAAACTATTTGGGGAGTATCTCGCATTGAGGTCTTCTCTGGCCATAAGGAATTCATATTGCACAATTTCTATGAAACTCTAAAAAAAAATTTTTTTCATGCTTCACAGTTACCTTAAGGAAAGAGAAATTAGTTGCTCTTTTTTTTTCAATAAAACATGAAATATTTAAACGAAATAACATTATTTTTGTGACATGGCTTGTAAAAGTTGCTAAGGAGAATGCCAGTGGAGAAAAATAATGTTCTAATAAGGTAAAAATATATAGATCTTCAAGCTTGTCTTCGCTTAGAAACAAATGTCACAAAATATATTTATGTGGTATGGTAAGAAATCGTAAGCCATATAACACTCTCAGGAATAAAGGCAAATATACATGTCCCAGGATAATGTTGCAAGATCCAATCTGGGTCGGTCACCAGGGCCAGAGGTTACATCTTCTGAACTTTTGGAACCCATCCTCAGGGAACTTTTCTCTAGCAGAATCTACACATTCTGGAGAGAGAGAAGTTCTCTGACGATGGATTTCAGCACGAGTCCGAAAACTTGGAAGACTTAACCTCTGGTCCTGGTGAACAACCCAGACTGGATCCTGCATATAACAGTCTCTTTGCTTCTTCTGTATCTTTTGGCTTCTGATGGTCATTTCCATGTCTCAGAGGAAATACTTTCCTCGCTTTAACATTTAAGTGCTAAATGGCAGATTGGGGCTGTAGTCATTTAGGGTCATTCACAAAAGCTCCCATAAACCTTTGGGTCAGAGGTGTCTTGCTACCTTTAGCCATATTTGAGTCAGAGAGCTGCTACAACAGAGGCCTGTAACCAATTCTTCCCAGCCTCCTTCAGTAGTCCCTCTACATCTTCAGGATATTAGCATTCATGGTAACAGGTAATTCATGGATAGGATAGGGGCACATGTGAAGTAAAACAGAGTAGTTTTAACCAGAACCTGTATAGCTTATGTCTATATAGATTCTCAATCATCCAGGTGATGGTTGTCCCAAACATGTTTTTTTTAAAGGCAACTGGACTTTTCTTGTTTTTGTTTCCCTTGAAAATGTTTCGCTTCTCATTCAAGAAGTTTCTTCAGTTCTTCAGAACCGAAAAAACAACAACTGTGCAGCTTTTGTTTTTGTTCCTAGAGAGCAGACAGCATCCATAGAAGTACCTCACACAGGTAGATTCATATAGAGCCCATTGTTTGAAAAAAGGGCTGTTTTAGAAGCGTTGTTTGAATTAACTCTTACATGGCATGATTGGTAAATCCTGTCCTTTTACTGAGACACTACAGTCTGAAAATTTCTACAAAAACCATGTAGTGCCGAACAGAAGATGATCTGTTAGCTAAGGATTATGAATAGATGTAATTTTATATGATAAGATAATGACAGGAATAATGAAACTGCGTGCCTCAAGACATCCTTTGTAGAGTGGGAAATAACTCATCACTATATCCCTATTCAACACTGGAGGAGATTGAACAATGCATTAAAACATCTTCCATATAAATGTCAGAAAGATTAAACTGCTACGGGAAGGTAAGAGACTGAGTTGGTTAATGATCTGGTTTGTATATTTCTAACTTTCATTAATTCTCCTAAAGAGAAAAGAAATTGGGTTTTGATTTGTGTGTCTGTTTTTTCATAGAAGGTCACACTCATACGGCGGAATTAGAAAAGGAGAGTTGTATTAATTACCAATATCAGACAATATATGTTAAATGGAGATGAGTAGTGACAGATGGATCCCAACTTCTAACTGGCTGTTAAACACAGATTGATGCAGATGTCCAAAATTAAGCTGATGAAGTTTCTGTTCCCTGGTATTTTCCTGATGCTTACTTGGACTGAAACGTTATTTTAAAAATCTTGTGAAGTGTTATATCACTTTATAAGGCCTTGGTAACACCACACTTGGAATACTGCATCCAGATTTGCCACGATGTAAAAAAGATGTTGAGACTCTATGGTAGAAAGAGTGCAGAGAGGAGCAACAAAGACGATTAGGGGACTGGAGGCTAAAATTTATGAATAGTTGCAGGAATTGGGTATGTCTAGTTTAATGAAAAGAAGAACTAGGAGTGACATGTTAGCAGTGTTCCAATATCTAAGGGTCTGCCACAAAAATGGGCAGGTCAACCTATTCTCAAACACCAAATAGGAGACATAGGAAGCATACCCAGAGCCAGACATAAAGATCTCAAATGCCTATATACAAATGCACAAAGTTTGGGGAAAAAACAGGATGAACTTGAATTATTAATACATGAAGGTAGATATGATATAGTTGGAATTACAGAAACTTGGTGGGATAAAACCCATGACTGGTACATACTGATAGAAGGATATAAACTGTTCAAAAAAATCCATTCCCCATAAAAGAGGAGGTAGAATTACACTTTATGTAAAAAAAAAACTACTATATTGCTACAGAAATGCACAAAACCAAAGACAAAAACCTACTAGAATGCATATGGGTCAATATAAAACAGGGGTGTCAAACTCGCATTGTCACGTGACATATCACAATTTCCCTCCCTTCGCTAAATTGGGCATGGGCGTGGCCAGTTTGTGACGTATCCGGTCTGCGGGCCGTGAATTTGACAGCCCTGATAAAGAGGAAAAAAAGAATGACATTGCCATAGGTGTATACTATGGGCCACCCAATGAAGCAGAAAAAAATAGATGTACTTTTTGCTAACCAATTAATAAATATATATATATAGGAAACACATTACAATAGTAATGGGGGACTTCAATTACCCTGACATCAACTGGAAGACTAATTCTGCACCAAGTGAGAAATCGAATAGGTTCCTGATCAGTGGTGAAATCCAAATTTTTTTACTACTGGTTCTGTGGGGTGTGGCTTAGTGGGCGTGGTATGGCTTGGTGGGAGTGGCAAGGGAAGGATACTGCAAAATCTCCATTCCCACCCCACTCTGAGGCCAGCCAGAGGTGGTATTTGCCGGTTCCCCAAACTACTCAAAATTTCCACTACCGGTTCTCCGAACTACTAAAAATTTCTGCTACCGGTTCTCCAGAACCTGTCAGAACCTGCTGGATTTCACCCCTGTTCCTAACCAACCTAGCTGACAACTTTGTTGTCCAAAGCGAAGAGGCTGAAACTAGAGGAATAGCCATACTGGACTTAATTTTCACACACAGAGATGAAGTGATAGAGGGAGTTGAAACTGCAGGAACCTTGGATGAGAATGACTACGCCATACCGGAATTCAATGTAATGCAAAAACAAGCAACAGAACACAATGATACCAGTGTCTTATATTTTAAAAGAGCTGATTTTAACAAACTCAGAGAGAACTTGGGAAAGATTCCTTGGATGAAAATCATAAAAGGGAAAACAACTCAAAAATCTTGGGAAACTCTTAAAAAAAAAGATGATTAGGGGAGCGGAGGCTAAAACATATGAATGGTTGCAGGAACTGGGTATGTCTAGTTTAATAAAAAGAAGGACTAGGGGTGACATGATAGCAGTGTTCCAATATCCAAGGGGCTACCACAAAAACAAGCAGGTCAACCTATTCTCCAAAGCACGGTGTCAAACTCGCGGCATCACATTGCAGTCACGTGACATTTCGTGACATTCTTCCCATCCACAGAACTGGGGTGGGCATGGCCTATGCGTGACGCATCCAGCCCATGCGCCACAAGTTTGACACCTCTGCTCCAAAGCATCTGAAGGCAGAACAAGAAGCAATAGATAGAAATGAATCAAAGAGAGAACCAACCTAGAAATAAGTAGAAATTTCCTCATGGAACAATTAATCAGTGGAACAGCTTGTCTTCAAAATTTGTTCTCCATCACTGGAGGTTTTTAAGAAGACTTTGGACAATGACTTCTTCTGAAATGGTACAGGATCTCCTGCTAGGGCAGGAGGTTAGACTAGAAGATTTCTAAAATCCCTTCCAACTCTGTTATTGTGTTTTGGTCTGAAGATTTGCTATGAGTGTATCCAACAGGTACTCAGTGGCAACAGAAAGAACTGTTATCATGATGAATTTCTTTGAGTATTACCATTGTCTTGTGTGCATTGTGGCTGGCAAACATCATTTCAAGATTGCTGATTAGTTGTTCCTGCACTTCAAAAGGTTCATATAGAAACTCAAAAGTGACTTTTACTTCCTTCTGATGAGAACCCTGGAAGAAACAGATTATCTAGCCCCTTTTCAGTCTGGTTTCAGGCTAGAATTTAGCATTGAGGCAGTTTTGGGTCCTGGATGACCTGTGGCAGGATGGTGATGGTGCATCCATTATTGTGCTCTTTGCTCTCTTGGCACTGACCATGGTATTCTTTAAAAAAATTATAAATTAAGAATTTTTTCTACAAATAAAAAACAAATCTTGCTTGAAGACTACCCAGAAACTTCAGCTGGTTCAGAATGAAGTGGTATGGGCAATGTGAACATAATATGTCATGTAACACCTCTGCCTTGCCAGCTGCACTGGTTGCCAGTTTGCTTCAATTTAAGGTTTTTATCAGGATCTCTAAACCATGGCACTGGTTTAACTTGGTTACCTGGGAGACAGCCTTTCTCCCTCAACATCTGCCTGGCAGTTTTAGTCTAGCAGAGTTGGCACACTCTGGATCTTATCAATTAAACAATACCACCTATCAGGACTCCAGAAATGCAACTTCTAGATAGTAGCATCTGCCCTCTGGAATGAAGCTCCTTCTGAGATTCAAACAGTTCTCCAGCGCTCTCCTGGAGAATCCATGTATGGGTTAGTTCCTAGTCCAGCCGTATCCTGTGTGATAATTTTTTTCTTCTTTCCCTGTGGCCACGCATCCTCCGCTCGACGGAGCCTCAGTTTTAGTTCACTCAGTCACCTGAGTAGACGTTTGGCCAATGGATCTGTCCATTGGTCCTTAGGATTCATCAAATTTGAATTTCTTTCCCTGATTTTCCAACTTTTTCCTTTTCGATTCATATCGTTTGACAGTCAGCTGTTTGGCGGTCGGGGGATGAGTGCGCCATTCCTGGGGCTCCAAGAATCTGACCGATTCGTTGATTCTACCTGTAGGATCTAATTATTGAAGAGCCTTTAGATCCTGTTTTGCCGCTGGTGGGTGTGCTGGGTTGCTGGTCCGGCGGCAAAACTGCCACCACCATAAAATTTAAGACTCTTTTGCGATCGAAACTTCGGTGAGTGGCTTCCAGAGTCTCTGGACGCATCAGCGTTTTCACACTCCGAGGACAGGCAGTTTATTGTATTCCGGAGCCTCTGCACACTCCAGTAGTGCAAGCTTCGAGGATTTTTGAATAGGTAGGTCCTTGGTGGTGACTGGGCTTCAGCCTCTCTGATACCGTTTGCTGTGATGGCCGCGGTGCTTGAAGCGGCGGGAAAATTCCTGTGCTCACGCCATTTCACTGTTTGCTGCCAGCTGAGGTGCGCAGCAGTTATTTTTGAAATTCTTCAATTCTGTGAGCGAAAGAAGTGACTGGAGACATTCTGGACACTATTTAGGGGTGCCCGTCTTCCATATTAGAGCAGCCTGATTTGTGGAGTGGCACTGAGGGAGTTTGACAGCTGCTCCCGCGCCAAAATTGTTAATGGCTTTTTCTCTTTTGAAGTGGATAGCCATATATTGTGGCCCTTCATTCAGCTGGGTCAGCAGATTGGCAACGTGTGGAGTCTTGGCTGGAACAACAGAAGTTGGCTGTGAGCAGAGGATCATTACTGGTCTGTATATTGGGGCCAAGGGGAGTGTCAGCATGGCTGAGTCTGACCTGTCCTGATTTAGAACAGGTGGATAGTCCTGCTTCAATCCCAATCCCTTCAGTGGAGGAGCCCTCTACATCTTCAGTCCAAACTAGAAGGGCAGGGGCTAAGTTAACATCTAACATCTAACCCTAATCCCAAATCCCAAATCCAAGAAAGGGCACACTGAGGATAAAGATGCTAAGCGTCGCCACAAGGCCTTGGAGAGGCAATTTGCTGAGGCACAACAGCAATTTGCCAAGGCACAACAGAGCAATTGTGCTCTGAGGTGTTTAAACCTTTGGCTACTGGTCAGGATTTGGCCACTTGTGATCCCTCCTTTCGCCCTCAGTTGGGGTTGGGGAGGACTGGTGATTGTACACAGGATCAGGGGTCTGAAGGGCTTTTCCCTAAGCCCCACATGGGTCCACAGGGTGCACCAGCTGCTATTGGCATGGTTCAGGTAGAGGGTCTTCAACCTCAGCCTCCCATTTGGAGATCAGCTCCAGAGGCCACCTTTACTCTCACGGCCGCAGGAAGCCACTAACTCAGCACTGCCCCTAGACCTGCACTCCGTAATCTCTGAGGTGATGTCTTGATATTTGGCTGGGTATCCCCAATCAGGGGCTTCTGCCCCTCAACCACTGGCCACATGGAAACCTTCGTTGTCAGCCCAAGCGCCCCAATTATCTGTTTCACACACCCAGTGTACTCACACTCAGCGGGCGAACTCATGATTGGAAGATGAGGATATGGGGGAGGCAGAGTTTTCCGATGAGGGGGTGATTGTGGACAGGCCGGCCTTTACTGGCCTTTTCCGCACTTCTGTTTCAAGTCACTCCTGCATAAGGCACGGGTGGCCACTGGGATGGGTGTAACTGAACCCACCTCTAACCAGCAGATAGGGCCAACTTCATCTCATGACAATTTGTTTTCAATGCCTTCCACCGAGCAGGAGTGTATCCCTTGCCCGCAGCTGTTCAGTGAGGTGATCTAGCATCAGTGGAATAGCCAGGCGCACTCATAGCTCCTAACAGCCATGACAAAAGGGTCTATTGTGTAGAACAAAATTTGGTAGACCTACTTCAGTTGCCTGAAATTGATCCTCCAGTATCGAATCTGACCTCTTCTTCCGTACTCCCAAATGATACGGCAGATGGTTTAAAAACAGAGGATAGGAAGGCCAAATTAGCTTTCAGAAAGACGCACCAGGCAGCCGCCTGGGCCATTAGAGCCGCTACATCTGTGTCTTTCTTTAATCGAGCCTCCTTAATTTGACTTCGTGAATTACAGCAGCGGCTTCCTCCAGAAGACACCAGGCTGCACCAGGATCTCAATAAACTGGTAGCAGCCATGGCATATTCTGCCGACGCATCGCTTGATGCAGCAAAATTTGCTTCCCGCGCCCTTGCATCGGCAGTCACTTCACGTCACCTCCTTTGGCTTCGCCACTGGAGGGCTGACATGAAGTCCAAATGGAGGTTGGCTTCAGGCCCGTACAAGGGGTCGCGCTTGTTCAGTGAGGCATTGGACCAAGTGTTAGTGGAGGACAGAGACAAACGATAGGTATTGCCTTCCTCCTATAGGAGAGGGGACCGCAGGTATGTCCCGTATTCCCAGCGGCAGCCCTTTCAGACTGATTCAGGACCCGGAGGGTCCTATTATCACAGGTCCTATTCCCAAGGGAGTGATAGGGTCTTTGACAGATTTGGTTCCCGGAAAAGGGTAGACGTCAGCCTTTTAACAGGAGATCAGGCCGGGGAGGTACCAGTAGGCCCTTCCACTGGGGCAAGTGACTGCCCCGACTTGCTTCCCATTGGCAACCACCTCCAACACTTTCACAGCCAGTGGGAGGCCTCCACGACCGATTCCTGGGTCCTACAGACAGTGAAATGCGGCCTCACCTTGGAACTGTGCTCCAGCCCTCCAGACCATTTTCGAACATGCCCTGTATCTCCGAACCCCCCAAAAAGGCAGTTGATGGAAGCGGAGATACAGCATTTACTGGAGATATCTGCCATTGAACATGTACCGATTCCCGAGCAACAAACAGGATTTTTTTCTATCTTGGTTTTGGTTCAGAAAAGCTCAGGAGGCTGGAAGGGAATTTTGAACCTGAAACAGTTGAACGAGTGGGTGATTTATCACCAGTTCAAGATGCAGTCCCTGAGTTCCATCCTGGGCTGCATTCATCAGCACAATTTAATGACGTCCATTGACCTACAGGAGGTGTATCTGCACATCCCAATCCGACAGTCACACAGGCGGTTCCTCCGGTTCTCGTACAACGGCCAGCATTACCAATACAGGGCCATGCCATTTGGCCTGTCATCGGCTCCAAGGAAATTCACAAAGCTGCTTGCAGTTGTGGCGGCTTCACTTCGGTAGGTCCCTGTACGGGTCCTCTGTTACTTGGACGGCATCCTGATTTTGTTGTCCTGCCAGACTCGGGCGTGTGAGGATCTTCACAGGGTCATCCAGGAATTACATCTTCACGATTTTTCCATCAACTGGAAGAAAAGCCAACTGAGTCCTACCACCCGGATTCTACACTTGGGAGCGGAGATAGATTCGGTTGTGGGACAGGTTTTCCTTTCCTAGGACCGTCGAGACAGTATCTGGGATCTGGTGTCGCAACTTATCCACAGACGAATGGCGTCTCTGCTTCTTTTGTCCCAATTGTTAGGGAAGATGATATCAGCGATTGTAATCATTCTGTGGGCCCGGTTCCACACCCGACCACTACAATGGTTGCTTCTTTCCCATCAGCAATGCGGCTGCACCAATTCTCATCAAAAGTTCATCGTGCACTTCACTGGTGGACATCTCCAGAGATGCTGAAGGGATGTGCGTTTCAAGAGCCCCCCCCCGGGTCACTATCACCATGGATGCCAGTCTAGTGGGAGGGGGGCACACCATCCGTCTCACATGGCGCAGGGGAGGTGGACCACTGCGGACTTGCAGCACAACATAAACTGGTTGGAGTTGCAAGTCATCCACCTAGCCCTGCGTCACTTCCATTCTGCTGTTGTCGGAAGACATGTTCTGATTTTAACCGACAACATAACTGCAAAGGCACACGTAAATCGCAAAGGGGACACGAAGTCCCGTCTTCTAATGGACGAGTCGGAGAGACTGCTACGTTGGGCGGAAAAACACACCCTTTCTCTCCAGGCAGAGCACATCTCCGGGTCAGACAACATTCAAGCCGACTGGCTCAGCCGAATTCAGATAGACCAATCGGAGTTGAGACTCGATCCATCGATTTTCGAGCAGCTGTCGGTCTGGTTCGGTCACCCAATTCTGGACCGTTTTGCAACACCTCAGAACACTCAACTACCCTGTTTCTTTGCCCGCTTTCCCTGTCTGAGCGCCGAGGACTTCGACGCTCTCAGATGCCCGTGGCCGGCAGGCCTTCTATACGCGTTTCCACCCATTCCACTAATACCACAGGTACTTCGGTGAATCATGATGGATCAAGCGGAGGTGCTGGTGGTTGCTCCTCACTGGCCACGGCAACCATGGTTCGCAGACCTGGTGGGGATGATGGTGTCCCGTCCCTGGAGGATTCCTCTGGACCGGATTTCTCTCAGCCAGGGGGTCATCCTGCATCCAGAACCCCAGTGGCTGCAGTTGACTGTCTGGCATTTGAGAGGATCCTCTTGAGGAAGGACAATCTCTCGGGGGAGGTGATACAAATATACAGGCTTCCAGGCGGTCTTCAACCACAAGGGTGTACAACTCTACTTGGAGGGTGTTCTGTTCTTGGTGCATCTGGATCCGACTTCAGCATCGGTTTCTCAGGTGCTAGACTTCTTGCAGTTCGGCCTGAACAAAAGACTGGCACCGAATACCTTGCACTGCCAGGTGGCTGCCCTGCTGACCGTTTTGACAACTGATATTGGCCTTCCGCTGAGTAAACACCCGAGGATAGGGAGTTTCCTAAGAGGGGCAACTAACCTACGCCCCCCAGTGGTCCATAGGTATCCTTCGTGGGACCTCACATTGGTCCTTCAGTCACTAACGTCTTCACCATTCAAACCGTTGGGTTCAGTTAGTCTCCGGTGCTTGACCCTTAAGGTCTCCTTCTTGGTGGCTATCACCTCCGTCAGAAGGATTTCGGAGTTAGCGGCCCTGTCAGTGCGAGAGGATTTATATGTGTTCCACTCTAACTGGGTGGTACTGCAGCTGAATCCCTCCTTTCTGCCTAAGGTGAATTCGGACTTCCATCAAGCCCAGGAGCTTGTCCTTCTGGACTTTTGTCCGCACCCCAAACACCAACTAGAGGCTCAGTGGCACACTTTAGACGTTAGGAGGGCCCTCAACAGGTATATCAAACATACAGCGCCTTTCCAAAAATCTGCGGTGCTGTTTGTTTCCTTTCTCCCATCGTCCATGTGTATGAAGGTTTCTCCTGCAACTATTGGGTGTTGGCTGAAAGCAACCATCACTGTGGCTTATTCCCTTAAGGCAAAGCCTCTCCCAGGGAAAGTGTATGCCCACTCTACAAGGAGTGCAGCTAACACCACTGCATGGGCTATGCAAGCATCTGTTAGTGAAATTTGTAGGGCAGCCACGTGGTCCTCCTTGAATTCCTTTATCAGGAACCACAAAATTGATAGATTCACCTCGGCTGAGGTGTCATTTGGTCGGTGGGTTTTAGAGGGTATCCTCTTTTCCCACTTCCCAGGACCAGTCAGCCTCCCTCCCATAGTTTACTTGCTTGGGTATATCCCATACATGGATTCTCCAGGAGAGCGCTGGAGAACGGACATTGACTCACCTGAACGTCCTTTCTCATCGCTCTCCTGGAGAATCCGACCCGCCCTGTTAGGCTTACTGGTCTGGCCGCGGACGGGGATGGGGGTGGGGAGGAACCAGTTTCTGTATTTTCAGTCGTCAGAAAGAGAGATCGATCACATCTAGAACTGATTATGGATTGAGATATGCCTTCGTGAACATAACTGAGGCTCCGTCGAATGGAGGAGGCATGGCCACAGGGAAAGAAGAAAAAAAATTGTCATTCAGTATAAGGCTGGACTAGGAACTAACCCATACATGGATTCTACAGGAGAGTGATAAGAAAGGATGTTCAGGTGAGTCAACATCTGTTTTCATCCTGCTGGTATTTCACAGGGCCTTAAAGATGTGGTTTTTCACCCAGGCTTTTGGTGAGGATGATTAATACTAGTTTCTTATTTTCTGTTCCCTTCTGGGATCTGTGCCACTGTTTTCCTTCTGTTTTATGCTATTTGTGTGCATTGGTGTGCTTTTCCTATTCTTTTGTTTTTAAAAAAAAAATCTTAAGTAGACAGAGTCGTTGGAAGTTGGGTGGCATATAAATTTAACAGATTATTATTATGGTTGGTTGCACAATCAGTCAAGTGTTTAGTCTGGATTTGGCATTTTGGTCCTCCTATCAAGTCCTTTCGGCTTTCGAGCCTCTTGATGCAGGTGAAGGAAGAGAGTGCAAAAATTGGCTTGAAATTCAACATTAAGAAAACTAAGTTCATGGCATCTGGCCCTCTCAATTCCTGGCAAATAGATGGGGAAGAAATGGAGGTA
>JANHFM010002873.1:44637-57203 GCA_032468115.1 Grayia smithii
AGAAAACAGCCACTATCACACACTTCTCCCAGAAGAGTGAAGCTGAAGACACCAGCCTGAAGATGACGGATGAGATTTTGTCGAAACGTTGCCCAGATACGTCTAATTTTATGCGGGAGAAAACCCGAATGACCGACAACCTACATACAAACACCCGCGAAAACCTCAGAAAGCCTATTATATACACACACACACACACACACACATACACACACACACACACACACACAATTAGGCTGATTCAATTATATGGGTATTAAAATAATGTAGTTTTTGAAAACCAAGTTGGGAACATGTATTGTTCAAAATATTATCCAATTTTCAAAAAGCTCTCTGGGGAAAGATGCATTTTTATAGCTCTTCTTCAATGTATAAAAATGTATGATTCAGTCTAAAAGTACTTCCAGGATGCCCAGAGATCTGAGTAATAGGAAATTCAGCAAGGAGAACCTTTAAATATCTTTCTATACTGGCCAGAAATGTTCTTCAAAATGATAAAAACCACAAAAAAGTATGTATTTACAACAAATGTCAACATTCCAGCACAAATCAAATCAAAACGCATGTAGGACAAAATGTTCCAATGCCTTTTCTTACTCACCAATTATATGGAGGAAGTGAGGCTTCCAGAAGCAACAAAAATATTGATATTCTACAATAAGTCTGGGCACTGAAGATCCCAGAACTTGCACTACAGCTTCTATAATCCTTACCCATTACCATATTGGCTAAGGCTGAAAGTTAAAATTCTGAACACATGGAAGTTAACACTTTCAATCATCATCTTCAAATAATTCATTCCTGTTTGCTCACCTACAAAATATTGATTCTGACAGAATGCAACAGTATGACAAAGACCAGAATACATTTGTACATGTAGTACAAAATATTTGCATATCGTTTATAAAAGTAGTATCAAACTTGATTTCATTGAGGGCCGCATCAGAGTTGTGCTTGACCTCGAGGGGCCGGGTAGGTGTGACCAGGGTAGCTTGACTTCACTCATGTCCGGGGCACCTGTGGTGGCCAGAGAGCTCTGCCAGCAAAAAAGGGCTCCCGACCTTCATGTTTGGCTGTGATGGCTTCCTGCAATCCTCTGCCAGCAAAAATGGAGCTTGGGTGGGCCTCACATGGTCCTTCTGAGCTCCATTTTTGCTGGCAGAGGCACTATCCTGCCCGGTCCTTTGCTGTTTCAGGTCAGCCTCTGCGGGCCAGATCTAAGCACCCCTTGGGGCAGATCCGGCCTGCGGGCCTTGAGTTTGACACCCCTACTTTATATGGTGTTTATGTTATTCTCGAAAGAGGGAATTTAGATAGCTTACTCTAAATTTAATTTCTGTTTTTCTTACATTTTCCTGCCCATCTTTGTGCATGAAGGCAGGAGAGTACATATTTTCATGTCCAGCTAAGAGAAGATCATAAAGATTTTTATTTAAAGGTGGGTGTTAGATAGGCATGGGAAAGAAGAGACGGCACTTGGAGGTCCATTCAGCACTTTATTTCAAGCTGCTGCAATACGATCTGCCGGCAAGGCAGCCAGGGCTCAGCTTTTAAAAAACCCCGGCAGACTTGCTGACCTATGACAGTTCTTCAAATTTCCTGCCATCTGATTAGTCAGTCAACGGCGGGCATGGAAAAGGGGAGGACGTCTATCCGTATGTAACACCCCTCCTCTCCCGAAATGAAAATTGTCCAATCAGTGATTGACGAATGTCACGTAGTTATTCAGGTAGGTGGGGCGCCAGATAGTCCTACTGAGCCTGTGCGGCTCAGTCATTCCTGGGACTTCAACTGGTGAGGTCAGACCTGTTGCTCCTCCGGCTCCCTAAATTGGAACCTCCTGGAACTTGGCCATAGAGGGCGCTGTTTTGGGCCTAGAGTCTCCAGCTTCTGGGGCAGGATTATTTTGCTGAGCTTCAGGACTCGTGTCTCTGGTTTCTCGGAAGGGATTACTTCCCTGGACCTCAGGATTCATGCCCCTGGCTCCTTGGATGGGACTTCTTCGCTGGACTCAGCTGGAAACAGATAAGAACTTGCGCTCGCCCCTCGGGCTTGAGAGTAGGGGTGCTTCGGTGGCTTGCAGGCAGGGTCACTTCACTGTCCATGGTTCCTCTGTTGGTGTGATTGTATGCTCCCCGGGGCAAGGGCTCGGTTTCCTCATCAGAGTGCTCTACTCCCAGTGGGTTGGCATGCCTTTGGGATCCCTTACTCAGGAATCCCCCAGTGTTCGGCAGAGTTGGTCGATGTGTCTCCTCCATATTCGACCATCGTCTAGCTCGACTTGATATGATTTCGGCCCGGTTATTTCCACGATTTGGCCCTTCACCCATCTTGGGTAACCAGTGTGGTTCAGTGCGAAGTTGAGGTCATCTTTTTGAAAGGATCTGGTTTGAAGGGCAGAGTCCAAAGGCTTCTTGGGGTAGTAGCTTGGGTGAAGCCTGTCCAGCTGGAACCTTAACTTGCATCCCATGAGGAGTTTGGCGGGACTTCTGTTTGTTGAGGCACTTGGCGTTATGTGTTGTGCCAGTAAGAACTTGTCAATTTTCTCTTGCCAGTCTCCTGGCCCCATACAGGTGAGGGTTTCCTTGGTTAACCTCACCATTCTCTCAGCTTGTCCATTTCCAGTTGGGCCAAAGGGTGCCACCAGCACATGTCTGATACCCTGCTCTGCTAGAAGGGCTTCCATGGACTTTGCTGTCAGCTGGGGGTTGTTGTCCAAGACCAGCACGTCCAGTAGCCCGTGGGTCGTGAAGATTCGCCTCAGGGCTTTGATCGTTGCTTCTGTGGTCATTGTGGACATGGGCAAAAGCCATTTTGAGTAGGCACCCACGATGATCAGGAAAAATTGCCCCCCCTCCATCTGTCCAGCAAAGTCTATATGAATCCACGACCAGGGGCCCTTGGGTGCTTCCCACTCCTGGGAGTGTGTACGGGGGGATGGGGGTGCTGGCCGCATTTCCTGGCATGGTGTGCACATGGTTACCCACTCTGTGATGTCTTGGTCCAAGTTGGGCCACCATACGTAACTTCATGCTTTCATGTGGATGATTCCTGGGTAACCCACATGAAGTGTTTCAAGGACTTGCTTCCTTAGTCTTTTTGGGATGATCACTCTCTCTCCCCATAAACAGCACCCCTTCATTTCTGACAATTTTTTTTGTTTGGTCACATAACTTCTGTAACTGTCCCCCAGTTTCTCCTGTGGCCACCCCCTTAACACCCAGTTCATAATGTGCATCAGTATTTTGTCCTTTTTTGTGAATTCAGCAACTTCATTTGAGGTCACTGGGCTTGTGGTGTCGATCAAGGAGAGTTGGTGGTGGGTGCTGGGTCTTTCATTAGTTCGGCCATCAGGCATTGGCTGAGGATGTCTGCGTGGCTGATATTCTTGCTCGGGCAGTGCACGAGTTTATAGTCGTAGCCAGTCAGGAAGATAGACCATCTTGTCATTCTGGGTGACATGTACGTTGGGGTTTGCTGGTTGCCTGCGAGGTGTCCCAAAAGTGGCTTGTGATCAGTGACGAGTTTGAATCTCTGGCGGTACAGGTACTCATGAAAGTGTTTTATGCCGGCGACAGCAGCCAGCACCTCCTTATCAATTTGACTGTAGTTCCTTTCAGCTGGTGAGACAGTCTTTGAATAGTATGCAATCAGGGCTTCTGTGCCATTGGGAAGTCTGTGGCTGAGGATGGCCCCAACCCCGAAAGGGGATGCGTCGCAAGTGAGCAATAGGGGAAGAGTCTCACTGCACTGAATTAGGATGCTGTCGGATGAGAGGTCTTTGACAGCAGTGACAGCAGTGTCTTCCTTCCTACCCCAGGTCCATGAGGCCATCTTCCCTAGCAGTTTGTGGACTGGTTCAGCAACAGTCACCTTCTGTTTTTAAAAAATACTATAAAAGTTCAACAGTCCTAAGAAGGCTTGTAGTTCCATTTATTCCTTGGGACTGGGGCTTCTTTTATGGCTTTGATTTTGTCATCTGTTGGGTAGATGCCTGACCCATCAATTAAGTAGCCTAGTAATTTGACTTTCTTAATGCCTATTTTACATTTTTCTCTCTTTACTATTAAACCCTTCTTCTGGAATCGCACCAGTGTTTCTTTTAGCCTCT
Organism: Grayia smithii; assembly: GCA_032468115.1. Taxonomy (NCBI): domain Eukaryota; kingdom Metazoa; phylum Chordata; class Lepidosauria; order Squamata; family Grayiidae; genus Grayia; species Grayia smithii. The sequence continues at coordinate 48,749 of JANHFM010002873.1, forward strand.
CTAATAGTTGTTTTTCTGACTCCCTGGATATTAAGACATTGTCAAAATATGGGACTACCCCTGGAATTCCCTGTAATAGGCATTCCATCATGCTTTGGAAAATCCCAGGGGCGGCACCGACTCCAAATTGTAGGTGGTTACATTTGAAAGCCCCCCTGTGGGTCACTATTGTTTGTGCCTCTGCAGTAGCGACATTTACCGGCAGCTGCTGGTAAGCCTGTGCTAAGTCCAATTTGGCAAATATTTTACCGTTACCCAGGGAGTGCAACAGATGATGTACTACTGGGACCAGATATGCACTTTGCTGAAGTGCTTTGTTAATTGTGCACTTATAGTTAGCACAGATACATATTGACCCATCCGGCTTTACGGGGGTGACGATAGGGGTCTCCCATGTGGCATAGTCAATCGACTCAAGAATGCCTTGGGCAATTAACTTATCTAATTGCTCATCAACCTTGGGCCAAAGAGCAAATGGAACCCTGCAGGGCTTAAGCCTAATTGGGTTCACATTGGAGTCTAGATTAAATGTAATGTGTTTGCCAATATATTTACCTAGGCTGCCGTCAAAAATGTCCTGGAATTGTGACAGCACTTGGTCCAGGCTTTGATTTGGTTGAGCCCGGTGATGCTCAGTCCCAGGGGTTTGAACCACTCTATGCCCAGCAGTGTTGGTTGGTTGCTTGTGAACATGGTTAGGGGAAGTCGGCCATGGAATTCCTTGAATTTTATGGAGACTTCAGCCCAGCCCAGTATCTGGATGGCATTTCCTTGGTAGTCGTTTAATTTGATGTCTTTTGGTTTGAAGTTCTTCTTTGAAATTGTCGGTTTGATGGTCTTCAATTGTTGCCAGGCAATGATCGTGAAATACAATCCAGTATCCAGCTCCATCATGCAGGGCTTCCCTTCCACATGCACGGTCACGTGGAACTTGTCGCCATCACATGCATCTGAATGACCCACTGTGGTTTGGTTGATGGTTCTGGATTCCGGGTAGTGTTATTCTCTGTGCCTATTCCTGTATGTTGGTGCCCTCGCCATTCCTCGCTTCCTGATGCTTTCTTGTGGTTTACTCTGGAGTGGAGTGGAAGGGATGCTCTGCAGGCCTTGGCAATGTGGCCTTTTCTTTGGCATCTGTGGCAAATGGGGTCCCTAAATCGGCAAGCTGCTCTTGCGTGGGACCCCATGCAGCCAGAACAGTGGGGTTGTTTGAGGTCGAAGTCTCTGTGGCTCACCTGTTTTTCTCAGAATACCCAGTGCATGGCATCTTCATCATCCCCGTAGTCATCATCAGAGACCACTGCCGCTTGTTCGGGTTCGCGGTGGGTGTGGTGGACGCCATTTGTCCTCCGGAGGTCAGCGGTGGAGTTGTCCGAAGATTCCGCGGCCTTCACCTCCTCGATGGCGTCCCTGAACATGATGGTTCACCTCACTAGCAGCTTCTTTTGTAGTGTCAAGTCCCTTATGCCCAAAACGACCTGGTCTCACATCATTTCCTCTGGGTTAGAGAAATCGCATTTGGACGTGATTTCTCTAAGGGCAGCCACGAAATCATTTATCATCTCACCTTCCCATTGTCGGCAGTGATAACATTCATTTCAGCTTATCAGAGCTGTTGCCGTCATCCAGGAGATGGCTTTTATGTCAGCTGGTGAGATCAGTGTCAGCACCATCTTATACACCTTCGTGCCATAATATGTGAGGAATAGGGCTCTTTTGCGATTCTCTGGCAGATCTTGGTAGTTGTTTGCTTCTAAGAATTGTCAGAATCTGCTCATGTAGACGTGCCATTCCTCCGTCTTGGAGTCTAAAGGTCCTGGCGCGGGAGATGGTGGCATTGCCATCATTCTGTGTGGTCGGATGAGGTCTAAAATGGCTGCTGATGCCCATGAGGTGATAGTTCTGCTGAGGTTCTTGTTACCTTCGTCGCCAGTGTTTGATTGGCACGGGAAAGAAGAGACAGCACTCGGAGGTCCATTCAGCACTTTATTTCAAGCTGCTGCAATACGATCTGCCAGCAAGGCGGCCGGGGCTCGGCTTTTACAGAGCCCTGGCAGACTTGCCGACCTATGATAGTTCTTCAAATTTCCCACTGTCTGATTAGCCAATCAGCGGTGGGCATGAAATGGGAAGGATGTACGTCTGTACGTAAGAGTGGGGGACTATTTTTCCTGCAAATTGTAATTTGAGGGCAAGCTAGCTTTCCAAAAGAGAAATATATTAGAAATCTAATTCTAATTTGTACATACTTCATTGCAAAATGATAAACTGGGTTTGCTGTTAATCAGAATCAGAAATCTCTAATCTTCTTGCCTTTGGCAAAGTGAATGATAAATACAAATTATATAGGCCAATGCTAATAGGAAATATATCAGTTTATTTCACGACAAAAGTCCATATTTAAAAAACCAATTATTGGAAAAACCCATTTATCATCTAAACAAGCTGTCCTGTAGTTCTAAGGAAAACTAAGCAAGATATTTGACAAAAAGAGACCCAAATGAGGGAATTATATTAGATGTGGACTGATACATGGCCCAACATATTAATAGCTATTCTTGTAAGAATAGCCCTATTCCCTTTTAGCACTGATGATGTTACCTAGTTTGGTAATGAAATGTCTGCAAGAATAGAAATATACACACATCCAAATTTTACTAAACTAGTGGGGGGTTGTCACCTATAAAGATATTCTGAGAGGAGAATTGAAAGCAAGAAATATTTTAAAGGAAGAATTGAATTGGAATGGTGGGCATAACTTCAAATACTTCTAAATTTGGCAAAGACAAAAAGGAATGGGGCCTAAAGCAAGAATTATCAGAATTAGATAAGATTTTATTAATTAGGGAGGGCAAGACCATAAGTAAACTATATTGCTATTTGATGATGGGTTTTGGGACCCCGAAGGGTGGCATGCTTCAAAGCGGGGTTTGAGGGGGATTTTGTATTGGTTTTTAACTAGAATTTTAAGGGGATCCAGGAGGGGGAAGGCTCAAAGGATCCGGGCAGGACCTGGGGGAATTGTGTCCAGACAGTAGTCCAGGTCGTCAGATAGTCACGGGGGAGGGGATGGGAGGTCAGGGGGAAGGGGCTCCAGGGATGAAGGGACGTCCTATTTTGGCGGTGGTTGAGAGGGGCAGAAGGGGTGGGAGCAGAGGGCCTTAGAGCAACAGAGGAACGCGCCCTCACTGTGATCAAGCGGTGGCCTGTTCCAGCCCCTATCGCTCTTCCCACTTCCCTGGGGGTATGGGATTGCAGGACCCTGGGCTCCGGTTGGTGTATTTTAATGCCAGATCTGTGGGGAACAAGGCTCCCCTCGTCCAAGATCTTATTGATGAGGAGGACGCAGACCTGGCTTGCATTACGGAGACCTGGTTGGGACAAGAGGGAGGAGTCCCTCTCTCTGAATTATGCCTACCAGGCTTCCGGGTGCTTCACCAGCCACGGGCCCAGGGCAGGGGTGGAGGTCGTTATTAGGGAAAGTCTTTGTCTGAGGGAGGCCACTGTCCCTCAGATAGGCGGGTGTGAGTCTCTCCTCTTGAAATGGGGTCCTGGAGTTCAGTCGGGCCTGTTGATTACGTACCTGTCTCCCAGCTGCGTGTCATCGGCCCTACCCACGCTGCTCGATGTCTTAGCCGAACTGGCGGTTGAGCTCCCTAGGCTTGCGGTCTTGAGAGACTTTAACCTACCATCTATTGGCAAGACATCTGAGTTAGCTCGGGAGTTCATGGCTTCCATGATGGCCATGGACCTGACTCAGGTTATTCAGGACCCAACCCATAGTGGAAGACACAAACTCGACCTGATTTTTATCTCTGGGCAGTGGATAAATGATCTGGGTAGGGGGAAGCTAACTATTTACCCCGTCATGGTCCGATCATTTCCTCCTTAGACTAGACTTTCAGTCCACCACCACCCCACCACTGGGAGGCGGAACCGGTGAGATGGTTCCTCCCCAGGTGCCTGATGGACCCGGAGAGGTTCCAGACGAAGCTTGGGACATTTCCTGCTTCCCTGACCCATGACTCGGCTGAGGCTCTAGTGGCAGCCTGGGAGAGGGCCACTGCTGAGGCCTTGGACTGAGTTGTGCCTTTGTGGTCTCTGACCCGACGCAGATCCCGGGTGGCTCCCTGGTTTACTGCGGAGCTCCGGGAGATGAAGCGTAGGAAAAGACGCCTAGAGGGCTGTTGGAGGTCCACCCGATCCGAATCTGATCGAACACTGCTAAGAACTTTTATTAAATCTTATCTAGTGGCGATGGGAGCGGCAAAACATGATTATTTCTCCGCTCTCATTGCGTCCGCAGAGAACTGCCCAGCGGCCCTGTTTAGAGTGATCCACTCCCTACTCAATCAGGGAGCAAGGGATGGCCCCTTGCAGGGCAGGGCTGACGAATTTGTGCAGTATCTGCAGGACAAAATCGCTCAGATCCGGACGGGCCTGGACTCTGACTGGGCGGAGTCCGGCGAGGTGATGGGGACAGATCTTAGAGGTACCATCTGGGTCGACTTTGACCCTGTTTCTGAGGATGATGTGGACAGGATTATGGGTAAACTGAGTGCCATCACCTGTTTACTAGACCCATCACCTGTTTACTAGACCCATTGAGGAATCAATGATATAACTAATTGCACTGAAAATTCAGAACTGCTGTAGAACATACTGATTTGTTTGTCTAAAAAGTAATTGGTACATTTCTAGGATACCAAACCTCTAGCCATAACTTAGAGTTATTTGAACATGAGGGAAGCATATTCACAAGGTTATAGATATCAATTGATTTAATAACTGTATCTGGGGTTAGTAAAATAATTTTGAATCTGCTGCCCTTGAAGAGGAATGAACTTAAAATTTTGAAAAGCACACAAACATGTATACCGTAATATTCGTATCAAAGTAGACATTATCCTTATCAGCAATCATCTCTATTTTTGAGTAAACTAGTTCTATAACATCATTAATAGAGTGTGACTGTTCTTTCTTCTGCAAACTATAGTGGAGGTTTCCACAGAAAGAAAGCTAAAATGTAAAAGAAAACCAAAAATACAAGATAACTGTGTGTGTGTGTTTGAACATAAGTGAATGAGAGAAAACTTAATATGTACTTGTGATAGTAGAGCTGAACAAGTTTATCATGATCTCATTCCAAAACCACTGGTTTTGCCATACCCTATATGGCAGTGCTTTAACTGTTGGCATGCAACCATTTCTAAATAGAGTTGGTTGTTTAAACTTTGAAGGCTAAATTGCAAGAATGGCATTTAGAGTTCTTATACAAGATTTACAGCATAAGGAACACTAGGTTACCTATCCCATTACAATAAAATAAGAATACTGTTTTTCTGAAGTGCTTTTTTTTCCCTTTAAGTTTTTTATTTTATATTACATATACATATCAATGTGTGAACCGTGACACCTGGGTGCCATACATTTCAATATAGATAAAACAGTATTATTAATCATAGTTATCACATTCATCCAGCTTATATATTTCTAGTAGTAATACACATTTATATCAAATTATATTTCATTATTTCATATTGTTTAAATATACACAATACTACCGCTGTCCAGTGTTTAAACTTCCCTCTTATCATTGCACTCATTTTATAAAAATGTGTATATTAATATTTCCCCTTTCTCTTATTTCTGTCTTTTATTGATTCTAACTTTTATTCATGTCACCATTATATTAAAAGACATTCCCTTTGTATTACAATACTATCCTTCATTATTTCATTGTTTAAATATACAATTCTAATACCAATCACAATATTATTTAAACATACAAATTAATTATATTAATTCTATTCATATTCTTTACATTCATCCAATGTATATGATTCCACTATTAATACCCATTTATGTTAAAATATGTTCATCATTTTATTACTCATTATTTCACTTTATTATTCCACAACAAATCATATTATTTAAACATACTCAATAATACCATTATTCAATCTCTAATTTTCCCCTTTTTAATACTTAGTTCTTATTCATATTTCCCATATTTCACTCTTCAAATCTATTTAGGTTAAAATACTATCCTTGTTTCATTATTCAATTTTTCAATATACTCTTCTAATGCCAATCATGATATTATTTAAACATACACAATAACTTTATTCATATTCTTTGCTTTCATCCAATCTATATGGTTGTAGTATTAATACATGTTTATATTAAAATATGTTATTTTGATTATTTAATTGCTCAGCGTTTACCAATCACAATATTATTGAAGCTTACTTAATAATACCATTATTCAATCTCTAATTTTCCCATTTTATTATTACTTTTGTTTCATTATGTAAAGGTATATGTACAAGTAATCTCTCAATCTCTTATTGAATACATTCTTATCTCTGTTCTAATTTCTCCTCCTGCCACCATTATATTAAAAAAAAAAATTCTTCTTTTTCCTATCCGTCTTCTATCCATCATCTCTTACCCGCATCAATACTTTAATTCTTATTTTTTTAACTTGCCTCCCATATTCTTCTCTTAAATATTTATCTCTCATTGTATCTGTTTCTACATCCTGCCTAGTCAATCTAAGTGTTTCTCCCATGCCTACCCTCTTCCACTGTCTAGCTTTGAAATTATAAGCCCGGACCCCTGTCTCCCTTCCCAAAATATCTTCCTGTTCCTCCTGTTCTTTTCAGATCTCTTAGAATGTTTGCCCCCCCCCGGTTTGATTAATCAAACATTGTTAATTTTATTGATGACTCCTTGTTATCTTCTTTTCATTGATTCCTCAATTTTGTTTTTCCCTCTATTCCTTTTGATAGTTCCTTCCTTTCCTGGGCAACCTGGTCATTACTCATTGTCCTTTGTATATTTTCCAATTTTTGATCTATGCCGTCCATTAATTCCATAATCACCTTATATTCTTTCTGTATAATACCCTTTATGATTTGAAACATCAAGTCCATCTCGCTCAAAATTCCACTCGTTTCCTCCTTATATTGCATCTTATCTTGTTTTAATAAATTCCACTTTTGACCAATAGCCCAAGAACTATTTGTTCAAACCTCTTCAAAATATACACTAATCACAGTTCCATAAGTAGTCAGTCAGTTCCATTTACATAGTCCAGGGAGTTATCCAAGCCTCTTTAAGGCACCTTTATAGATTCAGTCATATTACTTAACATTCAAGGGTCATTTTAATTAAATATCTTCCTTGTTCTCACATTTAAATCTCCAGTGGTCATAGGGTAGATGTATATACTCCACTAAATAATTTCAGAGTCCTTTAAATTCCCAGGCTTGTATATTTTCCTTTCATCAGCAGGTGGCACTCTCAGGTTAATTTTCAATACTGTTATTAGAAATCTGGTTTTAATTATTTTAAATTGTAATTCAATTATAGAAGCAGTGTTAATTTTTTAAATCCATAATTCCAGCATTTTAAATTGCCTTCCCAATGTCATATCTTCCCAATTTGAGAGTCCAATTTCTTGCGTTTTTAAAGATTTTTTTTTTTCTCTCTTTAATGCTTTCCTTCCAGTCTGATAGTTTTCTCAAAGAATTTGATCACTGCTTTAACAGATATTTCTGAGTAAATCCTAGATTTCTCTTTTGGGGTTAACTTTTGGGTAAAAAAAAATCCTCTCACCCAGTTCCACATTGTTCACCAAAGTCCACTCCTGCTCAAAGTTTAGATGGTCGTCAGCTGTCCCAGCTTTGTGGCAGCCATCTTAGGCTGTCTCTTCTCCTCGTCATGGCTGAGAGGGAAAATAAGCTCCGGGTCAGGCAGGAGAGCTGCAACTCTCCGAAATCTTGCATGGTATCCCTCTTTGCTTCACCGTCCCTCCTTTGGAGCCCACTAACGGGGAGAACTCAGCACAGGAGCATAGAGACCTGCTCTCTGTGTCCTATCTCACCACAACATCAGCCAGTCATTCTGTAGTGCAATTTTTTTATGATTCTAACAGATTTTAGTATGATGATCAAAATAGATCAAAATTTAATTTCTAAGTTTTTCACATACCTTTCTGACCGTTTCCCTGAATATTTTGCATTGAAGGATAAAGTCTTTTGCTTTGACCAATTTGGCCAAGGAGCCTAAAAGTCTGGTTTTGTACCTTTTCTTTTGACAACAAAGCATATAGGGAAGTTGGAAAAAGCCTTATTTAATTATCTAGCAAACTGTTCAAGATGCATGGGAATAGATTGGGTTCATCTCTCTTTCTAAGTTATATAGGTTCTCAACATACAACCAAACTTGAGCATGGAATTATGGTCACAAATTGCTATGGTTAAGTGAGGCCCTCATGTGATCATCTCACTCAATAATCATAAACCCAGCTCACCCCACTGCAGTCATTAAGCAACTCTAAAGGTCATTAAGGTTTTTTTTTTGTTTTTTTGTTTTTTTTTAAATCCCATTTATATCCCGCCCTTCTCCGGAGACTCAGGGTGGCTTACAATTAAGCACAAGCCAATGT
>JANHFM010002874.1:22581-32616 GCA_032468115.1 Grayia smithii
TATTTTCATAGCCCTCTTTTTGACTCGTGCAGTATACAGGTCCTCAATGGAAGGCAGGTTGGTAGCCATTGTTTTCTACACAAACATAAGGAAAGCAAAGCAAAGAGTAGTCCCGCTATTTATTTGCATGATACAGCTAAAAATTGAGCATGTTCTATTGATTCCAACTACAGGTGGTCCTCGACTTATGACCACAATTGAGCTCAAAATTTCTGTTGCTAAGCGAGACATTTGTTAAGTGAATTTCCTCCCATTTTATGACCTTTCCAGTCACAGTTGTTAAGTGCAGTTTATCACTGCAGTTGTTAAGTTAGTAACATGGTTGTTAAGTGAATCTGGCTTCCCCATTGACTTTCCTTGTCAGAAGTATGAATCCGTTGGCAAGCATCTGAAACTTGATCATGTGACCATGGAGAGGCTGCAATGGTCGTAAGTGTGAAAAATGGTCATAAATCATTTTTTTCAGTGCCATTGTAACTTCAAACAGTCACTAAATGAACTGCTGTAAATCAAGAGCTGCCTGTATTTCAAAGTATTTAATCCTACACTGCCTTTTTATCTTACCAATACAATTAGATTATCATTCTCCTAGAAATCCATGCTCTATAGAATGTCTGAAATACTTGATATGCCTTATTTTCTCACTAGTTTTTGCTCACAGGAATGTTATTTTCAGCAATTTTTTTGTGAAGTCTGCACTGAAAGAGACTTTTTCGGTTTTAAATATCCATTGCCTCTGCTTTAAAGATAAGTAACTGGTATTTCTATTCTCTCTTAAAACAGAATATTAATTTCAAGTACCTTGTATACATTTCCATTTCACTGCATCCTTGTGATTTTGTTGTTCTTCAGTTAAGTCAATAGCTTGGTAAACAGGACTGGTGAAGAAATCCAAATATTGAAATAACTATTGGGATTATATTCAGCTAGACAGCTTAATGGATGCATTGCTTCATGTGGTATTTTAAAAACTGAAGCCAACTTTCTGAGGGACACCATTCATATATTGTGAGACTGAAGGATGGGGGGGCTGGGTCACATATGCAGCAAACTGCAGCATTTCTCATCGCCTTGAAACTTTCTTCCCTAAAAAGAGATAACATAAATATGATCTCATCCTCTATCTTATTCTCTCACCAAGATGTGAGAGAAACACTGGCTGGTACGTTCTTAGGAGGTGGGAGGAGAATCCACCAATGTAAATGCTGTTGCCTTGTCTTTTTCTTTCGGCTTGTAAAAACTGGAAAAAAGCAATAAAGGCTGCAAAGGCAGTCAGACATCTTTGCATCATGACACTGACTGATCATTGATCCATCAATATATGAGGACAAGATCAATAATTTCCTTCCAAATATTTATTTTTATTTATTTTATTTGTTTGTCAAACATGTACAAGATAACAAATATAGGTATGAACATAAACATGAACAAAGGAAGTAAATACAGATAAATGGAGACAGTAAGACAGGGATGGTAGGCATGCTGGTGTACTTATGCATGTCCCCTTTACGGACCTCTTAAGAATGGGGTGAGGTCCACGGTAGACAGTTTGAGATTGAAGCTGTGAGGGTTTGAGGCTGTAACAATATAGCCGTGGCCATTTTTTTTTCATAGTTGGAAAGCTTTTGTCATTTTAGAAAGCTTCTTCGGGTTTAATTTATAGTTTATTTTATAACTTACAGTTATGTAATTTTTTGTGCTTTTGAGTCAGTGCTGACTCCCAGCAACTGCTGGGACAGGTCCCTGCAGTTTTCCTGGCAAAGTGTTTGGAAGTAGTTTGCAATTATCTGCTTTCTGTGGCTAAGACAGGCTGACTGACCCAAGCTTATCCAGTAAGCTTCATCCTTATTGTGAGAAAGGAACTCACAGTCTGCTGGCGCCATAACTACTACACCAAACTAGCTCTTCTAATTAGACAAATTAGCCAATGATACATACAAAACAGTGTTTATGAAATTTTGCATCCTTAAAAATATGAGTAAAAATATCCTATTCTGGAATATTTTTCTATTAAAAGTGATAGTAAGGTAAACATGATTTTTTTGAAATAATTCTACTTCCAAATGTATTTTAAGATAGTGCCAGAAGTCAACTTCCAGTTGACATCATGGCAAAAAGAGCAGAGCTCTTCTGGAATCCATGAAATGCAGCCAGCAACAGCTTGCTGGGAGACCCTACAGGGTTAAGGTTCTCTGGAAGGGAGGTGAAGAAAGGAGAGGTGCTTCATCGATCACAAGAAAAACACAATTTCCTCACTGATTCAAAGAAAGCTCTCCTGAACAGCAGCACAGAAGACGGCCATTTTTGGTCAGTCACAAGCTGGGACAACCTAGACACTAAGGTCTTGTGCTGGAGCGGTGTATGGACAGAGCAGTGAAACTGGGTGAGAAAATTTCCAACTGTTACCTTAGAGACTTAACTTAAACTTAAAGTTCCAAAAACTTTAAGTCACTAGCCAAATACTAAAAAAGCAACGATTGGATTTATGGAGAAAAATTAAAGACTAAAAACTAAAGAGGAAGATTAAAGATTTAGAAGTAAAAGAAAAACCTAAAGGATGATTTAAAACATAGAAAGCCTTGAAAAGCCAAACAACATTGTGAAAAGTGACTATTTTGTATATGCAATTGTATTGTTACTGTGAATACTGTGTGAAAATATGTTAACCCAGTCATTACACTGTCCACAAAAAAATGTTGGCTGTTAAAGAAAAACTGCAAATAAAACATATATATATATAAAAGGCTCCTGTTATATTTGGTGCCTATTTCTAGTCTTGAAATTCTTCCAGCTCTCCACATCTCAAAATTCAGATCTGCCAATAAAACAATATCATTGACACCATTGACCACAAAAGAATGTGAATCATATCCAAAATTATGTTATTCATTTTTCTTCTGTTTTTCTACACCTCTTCCCAAGTATATTTGAGCCACATAAATTCATTGCTTAAAAGTGTTTCCTGCCTCAGTTTCTCATTGTCTTTGATTATGGTGTGGGGTTGGGAGAAATTTCCATTTATTGCCTCTAGTCCAATCAAATCCAGTGCAAACCTATTTTACATACTGCAGCCCTGTGTCTTAAAAAGTTCTTAATTTCAAGGGAAATGTGTTCAGAAATTTAAATCCTTTTAATTCTGATTGTACATTTTGTCTAGGATGCTCAGGCATGGTATTTTGCATTTGTTTGTAAAGTTTTAAAGATACTGTTTATTTTATTATTTATTTAGTTTTGTGTCCAATTATTTCACTTACATCAAATCTTAAAGTTTGATTCCTTTCAATGAAAATAACCATAGAAATACAATAAACTTTAATTGTATAAATAATTAAAACCATCAAACAATTAATTAAAACAACAATACAGTTACAAGTTGGCAATAAAATCAGCCGTTCAGCAGTATAAAACTGATTTATTTTTTTGGTTACTTCATTAGATAATTTTTTGGGTTTTTTTATAGCTGTTAAATACATAACAGCAGAATATATGTGGTTGTATAAACACTAGCGATACTGATTTTTGAATAGTTTGAAATCTATATAATTTTTTTCACTAACCCAATTTTAGAGAAATAGTTGTCAACCCTGAAACTGACCTGACCGAAGCCATTTTGAGGCTTCAGTGTTGCCACACTGGAGCTGAGGGATAGGGAGGGGGGAATAGAGATTTTGGGGTTTTGTAGCCAAAACAAAATACTTTCTCCTGGGAACCAAGGACTTCTCACATCTGGTCCGAGAGAGGAGGGGTGACGTTACCAGGCAACCAGATGGCACCTTGATTGGACCATGTGATTGTTTGGGGAAGGGGGAAAAACTTTTACTTTTAATTAGGTGAAAACCACAGGAACCGGGGTGAAATCCAGCAGGTTCTGACAGGTTCTGGAGAACCGGTAGCAGAAATTTTGAGTAGTTCAGAGAACCAGCAAATACCACCTCTGGCTGGCCCCAGAGTGGGGTGGGAATGGAAGTTTTGCAATATCCTTCCCCTGGAGTGGGGTGGAAATGGAGATTTTGGAGTATCCTTCCCCTGCCATGCCCATCAAGTCACACCATGCCCACCAAGCCACGCCCACAGAACCAGTAGTAAAAAAATGTGGATTTCATCACTGACAGGAACCTTCAGAGTTGGTTTTCACCAGAACTGTGCCATTATGATATACCCAATAACACTATTATTTGAGGAATCTACCAAGCTTTGCTTGCTATGGGTATATTTCTTGGAACCCTGACATTAGAATTAAGTGGTCCATTTTCATGAAGCCAAACACTTGTTTAGTATAATATTGTTTGATCCAGTTTTCATCAGTAATAATAATATCCACATAACCAACTTAATTATTTCATTGGATTTCCAATATAAATAGAAATACAAGATGTTAAATGATTGCGAAGAACCTCTTCTGAATAATTGTGGTATGTTACTTATGTCACAAAAATAGCTAACATGGTAGCAGATTCCAGTTGCATAGGATTCTGAAGCAGTAAATAAAAACATTTGCTTCAGTCTGCATTCCTGCCTCTCCCCTTGCCTGACACTTTATTTTGGAACAAATATGATTGACGGATGTATGTATGCACATACATATTCTGCAATGATTCCAGTTCCAAAGCAAATTTACTCTAAAACTCTTAGTTTCAACAGCTAAATTGCCAGTGTTGTCTTTGTTGAACTGTATTGGTTTGATAAATAGTGTGGGTGTTATGAAGTATTGTCCTTTGGAATCATGCCATAATGCATAAATGATGCTAACTGACTTGTTTATTGTATAACTTAAATAGGGCTGATTTCTATAAATAGTTAACAGCAGAGATACCCAGGTTTATGCCCATCCGTTGCCACATAAGCTGATTTATGAGGTAATTTTGGACCAATCACACACTCTTGGTCCAATCTTACCTGACTAGATGGCTTTCAGGAAACATTAGATGGAGTCTAGTCCAGAATTATGGGTGTTGCTAAGGTGGCCTTTTTTTTGTCTTTTCCATTGTGCCTGTTTTTCAGAGACTACCATATTAAGTTGCTTCAGTTATTTTGGCAAATTATTGCAGAAGTGGTTTGCAATTGCCTGAATCCTAGGACTGGGAGAAAGTGACTGCTACAGAGTCATTCAGTTGGTAGTACCCATTACACCCACTAACTAGACTGGCTCTTTAAGATGGCATGTAATTTTGATTGAATAAAATAGATATGTACTGTCTATTATTGACATAGTTTTTCATATTAGAAATAACAGCCATTTTCAGTTTAAGATCCATATTTAAACATGGCAAAATTGTCATGCAAATGTTTGAGTATACTGAACTTAATTACAGTTTAATTGTCTTTCAAATTATATCTCAGTTCTTTTCTTTTTCTTGCGCTTAGAACATTTTTCCCATATTCTAGCATATATCTCTGTTTATCTTTGGTTTATGCTTTTAGGAGTGCTAATTTAATTATTCTGGAGATATGCAACAAAGTAAAACATTTATATAATTCCTTTCAAATGTACTGCAATTCAGTTTGGATGCTATTTGCATGAATGGGGGTTTTTTACCTTGGAAAGGATGAAAAGTTATGCATTCATATTGTGCTTATCGTTTCTAGCTTTGTGTGGTGTCCTTGGCATTGTTCAAAACACTTATCAGTTTGCATTGTGAAGATGTGATGTTGCAGCTAGTTTTAAGGTAAAGTCAAACTTTCCTTTCTGATATTACAGTCCAAATTACTCAGTTAAAATAGATATCTTGGGGTTACTTAATACATATATACAATTATTTATTTATTGTTTATTTGTTTGTTTTATTGATTGATTGATTCATCCATTCATTCATTTTCTATAGCCACCCATCTCAACCACATGACTTGGCTTACAATTCTAAAACAATAAGAGTTAAAACAACTAAAAAAACCTAAAACAATAAGACCAACAACAAAAAATACATACAACATTTGAGATAGTTAACTAAGTAGCAGTAAAGCCCTTAGTTAATGGGGCCCTTAATACAGTCCTCGCCCCAGGGCTGGATACACAGCTAAGTTTTTAAAGCCTTGTGAAAGGCTGATAGGGTTGGGGCCATTGTAAACTCTGAGGAGAGAATATTCCACAAAATAGGGGTTCCAACAGAGAAGGCCTGCCTTCTAATTCCCATCAGCTATAATGATCAATTATACTATGGGCATAAATGCAAAATTCAGTATGTAGAAAAAAAAGGGAATTTAATAAAAAACTTAACTGGCTGAAAGAGGCTTATCAGAAATTTAAGAGAAGAGCAGGACAGGATTGTTAGAAATTAAGTGACAAGGTTGAAAAATTACATTTTTCTAAATTCACATAGCTGTTGAATGTCCCAATTCACCTTTGTATGTACAGTAGGCAACATGTAATCTCATGTTTTAGTCCTTGTGTCTTCCCAAAGGAAAATGAGGTATTACTTATATCCATGCAGTCTTCATGCAGTTTTTCCTCCAGAATTGACCAGTTTTTTAAATTGGAGACACTACTTTCAGAAAGGTGGGGGTGATTAATGGAAGGGACATATTTTAGAAGAGATTGGAATCTGTTCTTCTCCTAATACTTTTTGCTTTCCAGCCAATCTCTAGCTCAGGAAATACCTAGGCAGAACAAAAAGGTGTTCTGTCATCATCAGTCCATTTGATTGTCTATATAAGCTGGTGAAACAAAGCATTCTGCTTTTATTTTGCCAAGCCAATTGATTCTGCAGTGATTAGCCAAATGGACACCTTATATCTGTGTTTTCCAGGCCATGTTAAAGCTAATTAATTAGGTGGCATAATATTTACTCTTTGCAAGTTTGCAGTCTTTTCCTGAAAAGATGGAAGAATAGGAGATAACTATCTGGATAACGTTAATCCTCTCCTCTTTAGCCCTGTCGTGACCATAATGCCAAGTGAGATGTGATGCACCTGTTGCATTGAAAATATTGCCTTCCAGGGTTCTGACAGTACAAGGTTTTTTTGATGCTCATCTTCCAGGCTGAGAGAAGTCGTGGAAAATTCTCTAGAACCCGTGTCCAAAGTCTGTATTGAACTGCTGCTTCACTTGGCCCACTATTAATGACTCAGGAAGTCACAATATCCTGATACTTCTACCACCAAAAATGCAGCCTTTTATTTTATTTTTACATATTACAGGCATAGCATCTGCTCAGTAGCCTAATCTTTAGTTATTCTGTAAAAAAAATGGTTTTGGGTGTGTTTTAATCTAAATATAAATAAATAACAAATAAGGCTTCCTTGACACTTTTTCTCTTTCACTCTGCTATTTTAGTTTGATGATAGGCTCTTGTTGTTCTAGATACCTGATACCCTGCAATCACATCATGTTCAGCCAGAGATGGGCTGTGAGAGAGAGAGATTGGTATTCTGTATCTGCTGCTAAGCTGCTTGCCTTGACTCCTGTCTGTTGTTCAAGTGGTATTACTCTGACTTTTGAAAAGCAAGAAAAAGATTATATTCTCTGGAAAAAAAATAATCATGGGGAAGGTAAACATTTATCTGTTTTCTAAAAACACAGTCCTTATATTAAGTTGAATTTGGTTTTTTTCCCCCACCAATATTCATATTTGGAAATGTTGTAAAAAATTAGTTTAGTCTACAAAGGAATTTGATTTACAAATTTAAGTAAAGGTAGTAATCAAACTCCTCTTAAAATGTAAGTTGTATCTAGGTAATCAATGGTAATTATACTTTTTTTTGGTTTTACATGATTCACAAATCTTAAATGTAAAGATTTTAAGTCTTATTTGTTTTATGCCTAGATTGGGATTAGTATTGCCCGGAACATGCCCCAATATTAGATACTTAATGTGAAAAATTCAAGCAACTATTTCTGGGGTCATAAAAGAACAATAAAGAGCTTATTTTAGTCAAGAAGACATATTTGTGGTGGTTGTTGTTGTTTATTGGCTTTTACACCTAAGAAAAAGAACCATTTCAGTTCTATAACACATTGCACAAAAATGGAAAAATAAAGAGACCCCCGTAGAAGAAGAATTAATAGCTAAAATTTTAACTTGTGTGGAAATGGACAGGTTGACTCTGGAACTTAAAGATAAGAATGAAACAAAGTATTATGAAATCTGGAACAAATTTTACTATTGGCTGGCTAGGAAGAAGAATGCTGGTATAAATGATTATTGAGGAGTTGAATGTTTAGAAGTCTTTATGTTAGTTTTCTGTGAGAGATAGGAACGAATTTGGTATTGATATAAACCTCACAGATGAAAGAATCTACATGTTTCAAACATGATAAATAGTATAAATATGTACTGTATAGAGATAAGGAATTGTATTGACTGTAAGGTAAAAAATTGATGAAAATGTTAAACCGGAAACTTCACACTATGTCCAATGTTTTTAATTTGTATTATTAATAAAAAACTTAAAAAAAACACACACAACACATACCAGAATAACTTGTCAGTCCCAAATCCTATTTAATGTGGGCTAAAAATACTTCCTTACCATATTTGTTTAATTCTATGTCATACAACACTAATTATTATTTCACAGAAATAGAAACTTGTCCAAGAATTGAAAACATTAAGAATGCCAAAAAATCGGTGAGGAGTTGTGTCATGTTTGATAGACCAGATCCAGTGCTCTGTACTTCCAATAATTCAGTATTTATGTATTGCCTCAATACACATAGATTCTGAGCTTTGCACAAGAACTCAAAACCACATTAAACGATATAATGCTAATAAACATGGTTGCCTATAACTATAGAAAAGGCCAACAGTCCAGTAAAATGGCTTTTGGATCGTGGAACAAAGAGCTACAGTTCATGTAACATTTGAATTTATCCTTGAGAAAGTATACCCGGGTGGTTGCTAAGAATCAGCATTGATTCAATGGCAAATAATATTTGGACGGAATCATGTCAAATTGTGCTATTGCATATTTGTGTGATTTTTGAGGCACCGTGTAGGTTATAGAATACATGTCTCTGAGGATGGGAAAAAGTCCATTTTTAAGGACGCTGTTTCATTTTGTAGGACATACGGGAAAAAAAGCAACCATAAACGTGCCACTATTCATCTGTTGTTTTTCCGTGGAACCATAATTCTGGTGCTTTGTCACAAACATCTGATAGCATTGTGGAGAGCTGAATGGATGGCATTTCCATTCAGCTTAACTTGCCTGTCTGGGTTTATTGTGATAATTAATGAAGATAGAAATATATGGGTTCTCAAGTTGAAAAATGGCACCTAAACAGAAGGAATTAAATCTCCTTTCCTGACTTCAGAAAACTGCAGCCATTTCCCTAGGACAAAAAAAAATCTCATTCGTGCAAACCAGTAAAATTCAAGCCAGTTGCTTGAAGCTTTCATATTTATTCTACAAGGGCATCATAAATATTTCAGGACAACTTGGTCATAGGTCACCTGAAATAATTTATGGAAGTTTGTTGGAAATTTCCTGTATAATGACATGATCTTTAACTTCTCATTGTTTTGTGTTTATGGTTGACAATTTAGCCAGACAAAGGAAGCATCACAATGTTAGTGGAGATAAAAAAGAAATACTTCTTTATGATGAAAAATAATTCACTGAGTTTATTTAATGTCAGCAGTGAACTAAATGTTCTGGAGCTATCCAGTCATTCCACACCACAGAAGTATATTTTGTTTTGCCAGTATGCAAAACCTCATGACCTTTTATATTTTTTATTAAATTTCATTTGTTCCCTACAAAACAAAAGCAATTATTCTTGTAATATTTTGAGACTTATTGAGCCATTACACTTAAGTAAGATTAAAGTTAGGATCATAAAAATTGATGTGCCACTTGGGCACTGCTCCACCATGCTTTTCTTCCATATTGTATCATGCTAAATCCAGTAACTTATATAACAATGTTTTCCAAACTAGCCCCCTGCCAGAAGATTAGATTTTAACACTAGAATCCCACCATCAGATGCCCATTGTCAAGAATTTTGAAAGTAGAAATTGTCTCATATGGAGAGGTCCAGGTGAAACCTAAAGGGCTTATCCCTAGATAGGTAATAATAAGCCTTAGAAAATAGAATTA
>JANHFM010002874.1:48037-60540 GCA_032468115.1 Grayia smithii
CTAAATAAGCCTCATCTTAAAGAGTCCTAAATAATTTCTCTCCTGACCACCAGATGGCAACACAAAGGTTCAGAAGACGATCCCTACCTATGGGAAATGAAGACTTTCCATTGACATATGCTCAGTTTGTTTTTGACTTTGAATTGTTGGGGAAGGTAGGAATATTAGGTATGTTCAGCCTCTTATTTACAAAAATAATAAAGGTGAGATAAAATAAATAAACTTTTAAAAATCTTAACCCTAATCCCACCAGTGTTTCGAGATGTGCCACAAGGTTTAAGTCAGTAAAGAATTCCAGAATTTAGTCTGTAAGAAATAACAATGACTGGAGCTAAAAGATCCATTATGCTAGTTAAAAAAATGATTCTACCTACTTCATCTGTTAATTCTGTTTAATTCTTTGAAGGAAAACTAGAAATGATTTGATTATTTATAAGAAGCTACATTAAAAGGCTGTGGTTAATATCCAGTTATCAAAAATTTATTATTTTGGCTATATACCACAATATTAGAAAAGCAGGTCTCAGAACACTCATGCATACTGCAGTCTTTTTTCGTCTTTGTAGAGTTTATATTCTGAATTCATAGGAACATAAGAGGATAATAACCTAACATGCTCCCTTCCCAGAAAAATGGCTAAAAGCGATAAATTGGTCTCAGCATTGCATTAAAACTTACACAATGGTTTGATGCTATTGAGAATGTTAAAAACAGTAGATCAGACACATCATTTTTAGTCCCCTACGATAGCAGCTTCTCTAAAATTTGTTTCACAGTTACAGGATCTGATCGTCCTCTTGTGGTTCTTTGGACGTGTCCAATTATGGAATTCAAGACCTTCAGGTTGCCGCTCTTTATCTCTGCCACCTAAATAGAGAAGTTTCATACACAATGGGTTATAATTGATAGTAGTGAACATTATTATATACCTACATCTTTGAATAATTTTTATTTTAAAGGCTTCAGAAAAATCAGCATTGAACTATATGTTCAGGAACAAACAGGATTGTTTTTACACCATTTATACAAAAGAGAAATGCCACTTTGCTGCCCAGAAAGCATTCAAGTCAGGTAATCTGAGACATCCCCAGCAAGCAGGTCTTAGTTGTTAGGTCAGTTTCTGTCTTTTGTGGCCATTTCATGTGTCACAAAGCAATTTGTTCCATTTTCTCTCTCTCAAGAGTTTCCAAACAACACAGTAATCTGAATGGTTAAAGGCAGTTTAGGTTTCGTATCTCCACTACCCACCCTAAAGTGTCAAAACCCCTTTCTTCCCAATTTCCCTGGTCTGTGATCAATATCACCTCTTTCTGATGGTCTCTCATCACAGTCTGACAGATGCTCTCAAGTTCATTCCAATCCAGGATTAGAGTGAGTTTCTTTTCTTTTACAATCAGAGCTGGAGACTTCTCATCCCCCTTCCACATCTCTTCCAACACCTGCAGCATCAAGATAAAAGAAAATTGATGGTTGACGCATGCCTCTTGTCTCTCAGAAGGCAAGATCAAGTTGAGAAGGCAAAGAAGGTAAAAAAGACAAGCAGTTAAGGCTTCAAAATTCCCCTTGTTACTCAAAAGAGATTCCAGTCTAGACGGCAGAAAATTCATGGTTTGATTTTCCATTTAATTCAAATGGAATTCTACTATGCTATTCTACTTCTTCAAATAAATTGCAGATTAGCAATTTTATAGTTGTATCCTATTTATTATTTTCATTCCAAATTGTTTGGATTATTTTAGTTTTGCCTTGGGCCCTCTTGAAAGATCATGCAACTCCTGTTTCCTCTTTTCAGTCATGCTAAAACACAGCTAGCAGCAGCAGCAGTACCTCTACTTTAGAATTAGGAAACATTTTTATTGTCCTGAGCTGTTTTAAAGGTTTTCCTAAATTTTAATAGCATTCAGTGACAGTCAGTTTGTTGTTAAGGCAACAGGCTAAAAACTGGAAGATTGTGAGCTCTAATCCTGCCATGAAGTTTTGAGCCAGTCAGTTTCTTTCAGCCCTAGGAAGAAGGCAATGGCAAACTACTTCTGAAACCTTATTAATAAAACTGCAGGGACTTATCCAGTCCAAGTGGTCACCAGCAATCAATGTTGCCTTGTAGGGACCAAAAACAAAAACTGCATTTGTAGTCTCCTGCCATTGTTGAAAACATATTTCCTGGCTTCAATGGACTTCTGCTTTAGCTCACAAATGTTCTGAGGCTTTATATAAGAAAATACTCCTTGGTTTGGGTTTTCTAGAATTCAAACATTTGCCTTCCCCCTCCCCCCTATTCTTGATAATATTAAAGAGAATAGCATCAATTCATCAGTCAGTTCTATAAAAATTTAGGATTATCCAATTACTTAGTAAAGGAGGTTAAATGAAATAAAAGAACCATTTTCTACATTACATGCTAACCAATGTGTATGAATATAGTCCGCAACATGGTTTGAATATAGTGAGCTGAATCTTTTAACTTTTAGGGCATGTTTGTGCTGAACAGAGAATTATTTGGATTCTCTATTCATCATTATGAATACATTGTGAACCTTGGACTGGGGAGGATAACACAGATGTATATATCACTCACAATCAAATGAAATAGCAAATTTCATTCCCACAGAATTCTTGGCTAAACAATCACAGGAGACAGTTCTGATCAGTGCAAGAAAATAGAAAAGAGTTATATAATTAAACCAAACTATATATTACAAAGCTGTGGAAAATTATACATCTAGTCCTTGTTTAGGGACCACAATTTTGAATGGCACCTCCACTGTTAATTGAAGCAGTCACTAAATGGAATTGCAACTGTGCTTACTATGTTATGTCACCTGTCCTTTGCTTTACAGACCTAAGAAGGCAGTAAATGCAAGAATTGGTCACAGTTACATTTTCATTAGTCATAACTCTGAACAGTGGGTAAACTAGGCAGTCACTAAATGAGGACTACATGTAATGCAAAATGGACAACCAGCTATTTATGAGTCAGCAATGTGCAGCAGCAGCCAAAAAAGCCAATGCAATCCTAAATTGCATTAACAAAGGGATACAATCAAGATCAAGTGAGGTACTAATACCACTCTATGAAGCCCTAGTAAGACCACACCTACAGTATTGCATCCAGTTTTGGTCACTACACTATAAAAAAGATGTTGAGACTCTAGAGAAAGTACAGAGGAGAGTAACAAGGATGATTAGTGGGATGGAGACCAAAACATATGAAGAACGGTTGCAGGAACTGGGCATGGCTAGTCTAGCGAAGAGAAGGACCTGGGGAGATATGATAACAATGTTCCAATATTTGAAGGGCTGCCACAGAGAGGAGGGGGTCTAACTATTTTCCAAGGTACCTGAAGGCCAGAAAAGGAACAATGGATGGAAATTGACCAAGGAGAGATTCATCCTAGAAATAAGGACTTTCTGACAGTGAGAACAATCAACCAATGGAACAGCTTGCCTTCAGAAGTTGTGGGAGCTTCATCACTTGACACTTTCAAGAAGAGATTGGACTTTCATTTGGCAAAAATGGTGTAGGGTCTCCTGCTTGAGCGAGGGTGGGGGTTGGACTAGATGACCTATAAGATCCCTTCCAACTCTGTTAATCTGTTATTTTAAAATCTATAGCACCTGTAACCAATGTATTCATTCTATAAAGCACAACTGTATGCAACAATGTATCAGTCTGCAATAATTATTTCCTAATGTTATAATGCTCTCCATCTTTGTAGTCAAGCTATAACACATTGTAACAATCTCTAGAAACAGCTACTTAAATGAGAAACATTATTTGGACGTTTTCTATGTTGTGCTTGCTTCTGTTTCAAACATACACGCTGTGACACAGAAGGTGCCCTTTTAAAAAAGCTGTTTCTTCTCAATTTTCTGGTGGAAAAAAATTTACAATGCTTGGATTATTGCAATCAGCTCATGCAAAATGATTGTCATACTGGAAATTCTGTACTATTAATTTATATATGCTAAAAATGTTTCAAATGCAACAATTCCACTCATAATTAGCAATTCCTTAACAAAATTAGACAACTGAATTAAATATAACACAGTTTTACTGTGTTATACTTAAATATAATAGTACAGTACAGTTTTTTTATAACAGGTAAGAATACTGTCCCAGAATTTAGTAATGTATCTTCTATAGGTTGAAAATAGATGTACATTTAATCCAATGATCTGAAGCTGACTCTATTCTCTATTAAGCTGCACTAGTCCTGCTGTAGACCACAAAAGCTTACTAACAACATAAAGTGGGATAGCCACTGTACAAAATTTGCATTTGGTTGGGAAACAATATGTCCTAAAGGCATAACAAAGTGGTAAAATGGTCAGCACATGTAACTTATTTATTGATTTAAATAAAACATTAAGATCAATTTTTTTGTACTCCTAAGAAATATAAGTACAGTACAACCAGACTGTAGTGCAAGGATAATAGATGCCTTAAGAATCAGGGCTGTACCAGAGAAAAGATATTTCGGAGACTGAAATATATGAAGACAATGATCTCGTGCTCATTAAAATTGACATTTAATGCTTTATTATATAGGACATCATTGTAAGAGGTCTTCCCATTTGTTTTGGAAGATAAAAGAGCTGAGCAACTTCCCAGCAGTATAATTACACTCAGCACTATTATATTGGGCACTGATTTTCATTTAATGACATTTAGGGAAATTGAATTAATTTTAGGTTAAACGGTTTAAATACTCAGTATGATTGCTTTTTCAAATATCCCAGGATTTTTGTCATTTTTTTACATTAAAAATTACAGTTTGGCTTTGGAAGCCATGCGTGACTTTGAAAGCACAGGCAGAAGAGCTCACAAGGAATAGATACAGATTGAACCATATGAGCTGACAGGAGAAGTTGCCCAGGGTCGGTAGTTTTTACTACCGACCCTGGAAATAAAACAAACCCAAACATATCACAATCGCCACCACACTATGACTTTTAGAAATATTCATAAAAAATCAAGTCCTATCTCAGGGGTCGGCAGCCTTAAACACTCAGAGCCACAAAAGTCCTAACTGGAAGCACCTGTTCAGTTCTGGAGCTGTCCAGTTCCCCCATCATAGTCTCCTAGCACAGCGTCCTTTTTCCTATGCTGACCGGAAGTCTGGTTCCCCCACCTTAGAGTCTCCTCTTAGCACGGCATCCTTTTTCATCTACCTGTCCTAACTGAAAGCCCTATCAATTGTGGAGCTGACCAGCAACAGGGAGCCGCAGCAGAAGGATGAAAGAGCCACTGCTGACTCCTGTCCTATCCGCACCCCAAGATATCACTACCGAGTAAATTATTATTTGAAGAATGATTAAGGGTAGCCATGGGCCATACATTTTTACTTTCTGGAGAATATGTTTAGATATGCTTTCCTGTCCTGCCTTATCTCCTTATCTATTTATTCTTTAGAAAATCACATTTAGTAAGGAACCATTATCTAGTATCTTTTTACTGAATTGATTAAGTGGGCTGCCATTCTGACAAAAACCTTTAATAGCTTAAGGAAAAAAATACAGTCAATAAAAATGGATCTAAAAAAAAGTACTGAAGCCATAGGTCATAGAAATAGAAAACTAAGTCACAATTAATTCCAAACTTTTCTGAATTTTAAAACAAACTAAATAGTAATATCCCTTAGAGAACAGATGGGTTTCATTTTGATGAACAACATAGTGGATCAACATTCCAGATTAATAAAACAATTCAGGTTATTTACTTTCAGCTAAGATGTACCCAAAATAAATCATTCCAAAGTATTTTATCTAATGAAGGAGCATTTCTTGCCTTTGAAAGTTTGGCATTTTAGGCTAAGAAAGTCTATATTATTCTGTTTACAGTAGCAATTTTTTTGCTGTATGGGTATATTTATAGTTTTGCATTTTTACTTTTGGGTAATTGTTCATCCCATCTGCATAGGACTCTGTACTCAAAGAGACTATATTCTTAATAGTATGAGAAGCTACTTTTGCCAAAGAAAGTGAACACATTGTTCTAGCAAAAATAAATGGCCAAAACTGCATGCATATATATATATACACATGCACACACACTTTTCCATAAGAGAATGAAGAGCTATATCTATTAGAACATTCAAATTTAAACAGAAACTTCTTAAGACACTTCTTAATAACACATGTTAAAATTATATCTTGATAATCATAATAAGGAATTGAGTGGTTTTAACTCTTGGTTAATCTTACTTGCATTTCATTAACCATTTTCAGACATACTAAAAAATCAATTTAGCTAAATAAATAAATAAGTCATATGACACCTTAGTGAAAGAACAGTTAGGCAATTGTTGTTTGTACACATTGTATTATGCACTGAAATATACACTAAAAGTTAGGGAACTTAAAATAGCCAATGAAGCAGATTCAAATAAATTAACCTTGTTAATCATATTCACAAATTAACTGATAAGGCCAAATACATATTTATAACATCAGTTAAAAAACACTCTTTCTCTTAGATGGAACCAAAGTTCTATGTGATGAATATGTAGCTGTCACTCTCCCAGCCCGTTGGTCAGATGCGTCATGTGCTGGCCATGCCCACAACTGTTTTAGCAAAGGGGAAAAAAGGTTCTGATATGTCACATGATGCCACCGTAATGACGTAAGTTTGACACCCCTGATGTAGAGTTTGCTCCATTTTTTTAAATTTGAAGACTCCACAGAAGCTATATTCTTTAATCAAGGACTAACACAAGGTAGAAGTGGACACATATGCCTTCATTACTTCTTGACTGCCACTTTAATACCATCACATTACTGCAAATTTTCACCTTTGATCATCTGAAGATAATAGGTGAAATGTACATAATTGACAGGCAGCTTACTGGTGAAGAACAATTAAGAAAGTCAGTTGATCTTTACCCTTCCAATCTCCAAAATAAATTTTTGAAATCAAGAGAAGTATTGTCACATCTCCTTTGGACTTGAAGCTAGACCATATGTCTATTGTTTAAATAAAATTTAAGACTGGGTTTAAGTCAGGGTCATAATATGTAAATACTTCTCATACCATTCCTAGTATCTTAACACACACACGAGGTTTATGGAAATAGTAGAAACCTATCCTTTTGGGTTGTTTAAATTGAGTCAGAATTATAAATTACACAACTGATTGAAATAAACTTTGACATAAAGAAACCCTATGGGAAAATAATATTCCAAAGAAAATACCTGTTTGGCTGCTGAAGATGAAATTTTTCTACTTGATACCAGGTCCAGTAGTTCAGCCAAAAGAACAGGAGTGACTGGACTAAACCATAAAGCAAATAAAACAAATTAGAAACGATACAACCTTCTTGATTCAGAGGCTCATAAAATATTTTGTGTCACGTACTCAAAAAGTATTGTTGCTATGGTGGGCTTGCTGCTGGAAAGGGGATGTGGCAGTTCCCAAAAGTAAAACACCAGAAGGCTAATGAATTGTTTGCCTCCTTCCACTTTTTTCTTGTCTCTGGAATATTCATTCAACTGCCAATTTATTATTGTATTATTTTTTGTCTGACCATTTATTTGTGAAAATTCTACCCCCATTCACCTCCCTCACAAAAATATCAAAAGTAGTCATATAACTTGGCATACTCTCCTACTATAACCTGGACATAGAAGTATTTTATATGCTTGAATGGATGTACATTGTTAGTTATTCTACATTTCCCATTCCATTTTGTTGCCTTAAGAAAGGTGTCCTTTTCAGATGACATATTCATACAAAAGGCCAGTTAGTCCTGCAAATCCCTGACCATAGAAAGTCTCAGAAATACAAGTTCAGATTCATAGTATTTTGTTTATATTACACATTAAGCTTTTATTACACATGCCTTAATCCAACTTTCATCATACAGAGGTACAAATCAGCATTGGCAATAAGTTTGGTGGTGTATCTCATTGGAAATAGTGCACTGGTAATTGATATCTACGGACACAGTGGCTCAGTGACTAAGACACTGAGCTTGTCGATCGAAAGGTCGGCAGCTCAGCAGTTCGAATCCCTAATGCCGCATAACGGGGTGCGCTCCCATTACTTGTCCCAGCTTCTGCCAACCTAGCAGTTCAAAAGCATGTAAAAATCCAAGTAGAAAAATAGGGACCACCTTTGATAGGAAGGTAACAGCCTTCCATATGCCTTTGGTGTTTAGTCATGCCGGCCACATGATCATGGAGACATCTTCGGACAGTGCTGGCTCTTCGGCTTTGAAACGGAGATGAGCACTGCCTCCTAGAGTCGGGAATGACTAGCACATATATGCGAAGGAACTTTTACCTTTACCTTAATTGATATCTGCATTCTAATATAAATGCATAAAGATAGCTGTTCGTAAAACAATATTTTTCAGATGTTCAAGTTATAACTCTCATGTTGGCAAGCAGCCATGTTGTCTGCAGATATTGGGAAATGGGCTCTTCTCATCTGAAAAGCATCAAATTGGGACAGGCTCTTATGGATATTCCTTATTTTACGTTTTGTTCCTTTCTTTTCTTCCTACCTTGATAATGGGAGACTTTACTTCCCTAGGGATGGATCTTCTCTCCCTTAGCAAATGTTTAGGATAAGTCTGCTCTAACAAAACAAATATTGAGATGAAAAACTGAACCCTGCTGTCTGCTGCAACAGCACATTCACAGAATCATTTATTCATATGCCCATATGTCATCAGAAGATGTTATTAGTTTGAAAAAGTCATTATTGGCATAGAAGATCTGTTTGATCAAAATGAAAAATCTAAAACCTCACCTTTCTTTTACAGTCACATTATATAATTTTAGGTAACTGAGGAAATTATTTATAACCCAGCCAATCACTTTTTGGGGATTCATTTCTGTTGCATTCACCACACTTTCAAAAAAATCCATTAAGCCATCTTCATTCTGTTAAGAAAGAAAATGTATTTAAACATAGCAACCAAATCAACTTTCCCATGAACACACCATATCTTCAGATTTGAATTCATCAGATGTGTGATATAGTCAATCTTCTGACTGTTTCACAATTCCCAGCAGTTCAAGAAACTTTCAAAAAAAGCCATGGCATGAATCTGCAATGAAATTGCTTGATTTAGAACAGATCAGTTTCTTGACCAGTCATGCTGATGTTATCTAATAATATTATCATTAATTCACTTCTAAATGGAAATGATTACCACAGGTATGGAATTGATTACAATTCTATGGCTTCCATGATGCAGATTTCTACAACTAGCTGACTAAAATTTAGAAATGGGGAAGAACGGCTAATCAACCAATATTGTTTCCTGCCCAGATAAATTTCCTTTCTCTGAAAAATAAACAGTAAGTTCTGGTACATTCTGAGGGAAAGAGCCACAAGAAAAAGCTATATAGCTACTGTATCAAGATCTCCACAGCCTCCAAACATGAAAAAAGAAGCATGAGGACATTATTTAATTGGCACAGGGTAGAGATGTATAGCTAAATATCATCAGATTAGTAATGATATTTAACTACCTGACACTATGTAGATGTTAACAGGAGTGACTGGAATTTAGGGCCCTGAGAAACCCCACAAAGTAGGGCTTTAGTATTAGATCAGTTCTACCCCCAATTGTAACTGGAACTGAAAAAAGGAGAACTTTTTCAATATTGATTTCCTCCCTGCTCCCCCACTTCTGATTCCTGAAGCTGTTTCAGAACAATACTATAAGCAATGATACCAAAAAATGCTGACAGATCAAGGAGGCCAGGATAGATATACTACCATCCTCCTGCTCCCAGCAATAGTCACAAACAAGTGCAACCTGTACAGGTAGTCCTGGACTTATGAAATTTCACTAAGTGGCCATTCAAAGTTATCATGGAACTGAAAAAAGTGACTTATGACCATTTTTCATAGTTACAACCTTTGCAGCATCCCCATGATCATGTGATCAACTTCAGATACTTGGCAACTGGTTCATGTTTATGATTGTTGCAGTGCACCAAGGTCACCTTTTGCAGCCTTCTGACAAGCAAAGTCAATAGGCAAGCCAAATTCACTTAACAACCAGGTAACTTATCAACTCCAATGTTTCACTTAACAACTGTGGCAAGAAAGGTTGTAAAATAGGGCAATACTCACTTAAGAAATGTGTCACTTAACAACAGAAATTTTGAGCTCAATTGTTGTCGTAAGTTAAAGACTAACTGTACTATATTTCAGTATTAAACCCCCATGTTCTAAATGTTATACATTATGAATTAAAATATGCACTTGTATCTATCTAGAGAGAAGAACATAATGTGCCAATTAGCTTTGCTGGAGCTTATCAATATATCTGTTATAAAAAACGCTAAGTCACATGCAAATATTTATAATAACAAAAGAGTACAGAAATGTATATATTTTAACTTCAAGGTTGATAATAGGGCCTGGGTGAAACTACCATATGTGATGTCTGGTTAAAATTTCCTGTCACAAGACCCCACTGATATTTAGAACAGGTTATGACTGTACAAATTAATGTGTGCAGACAGTTGACCAATATAAAATTCCTGCAAGCATCATTTAGCATACACACACACTCTTTTTCTGAAGTATCACAGAGTTTTTACCCTTTCTCATTTTGATATACTTAGGAGTTCCAGGACAAAGCAATCCTTACGGGCAGATATTACAAGATTCTTCATAATAAAATATTCTGATGTGGAGACAGGGATTAGAAACAGCAATGTCTTCTGGCATTGCTACCTGTAGATGGATAGCCATACAACTCTGCTAGACCCTTGATGTGAAAAATTCTGAATGTTCCAGATAGTATTCATTTGTAACTTTTACAGCAAGGTTTCAAAAATTACCAGGAAATTCTGTCTGACAACATGCCAAATATAGAGATCATTTTAGAACTTCGTGTTTAGTTACAAAAACATTTAAGGATCTCATATATACCATATCATATTGAAGTCATGGAAGCCTAAAACGGCATCTTCTTAAAATTTTAATAAAGAACTCAAATAAAATATCTCATTATTGAACAAGTTCTGACTTTAAATATTTTAGAATTTCAAATTTTTAGAATTATAGTGCACTAGACTACTATTTTAATTTTAAGAATTGTTTTCATTAAGGGATTTTATAGATATAATAATTTATCACCGTGGTATTCTAACTTTTGGGAATATAGCTTATTGAGTAAATATTTCCTGAACTAAGTATTTTAGTTCTCTTTTCCTTTGTGTGTCTTCTCCCTATCATTTCACTATTAGCATGTACTTTTATTTTATTTATGCCATCTAGTAGTTATAATTTTAGCAATAAAATTGTAGATTGTATGAATCAGTGACCAAAATAAAGGTCAAATTTATAAATCTGCTTTTGGGTTTATTACATTTTTGAAGACAAATCACACAAGTTTTGGGATTCTACAATGTTTTAGTACAAATCAGGTTTTCTTTTACATTTATAGAAGGTGTGCTGATGCAAGTAGAAAATTGTGGATACTTCTCAAACATGAGTTTTTATTTAAAATTGCTATGTTCGGTAAACTGGCAAAATATAAATCTTTTTTCACTGTCAAGAAAATTATGCACTAAATTTATGTTGGTATGGACAAGTGATATTTTGCCTATCTACTCTGGTCACTTAATTCCCTGGACAAATGTATACACACGCACACGCACACATTCTCTCTCTCTGTCTCATATCTTCCTTCCTTCCACCCTACCTACCTACCTACCTACCTACCTACCTACCTACCAACCAACCCTTAGTTCCTGGCAAGTATAATGATCATTCAAAATTACAATGGCACTGAAAAAAGTGACTTACAAACAGTCCTCAAACAGTCCTCAAACATACAACCGTAGCAATATCCCTGTGATAACGTGGTCAAAATTTGGGTGCTTGGCAACTAGCATGTATTTATGATGGCTTCAGTGTTCTTTTTAGCCAGCTTGCAACAAGCCAAGTCAATTAGGGAAGCCAGATTCACTTAATGATTGTATGATTCACTTAACAATTGCAATGATATGCTTACAATCATGGCAAAAAGGGTCATAAAATTGTGCATGATTCACTTAACAACTGCCTTGCTTAGCAACAGAAATTCTGGTCTCAACTGTGGTCGTAAGTTGAAGACTACTTATATGGTACTCAGTATGTCATTTCTTACATATTTTCAGCACACCACTTACGTTTACATCACCATTTCGTTGTTTTTATTCTAGACTTACTGGATATAGTATGTAATTAATTGACACAAGTATTTATGTACTGCCCTAATTTCAAGGACTTGTTAACTTCTTTAATTATGCTGATGTTTAAAAATGTTATAAACAACATGGCACATGATGGGAAAGAAAGACCTGTTGTAGCAAGTGCTGATTGCAATTAGGGTGATCTAGTGGAAATGTAATAATATATGCTTTGAAATCCATCAAAGCATGAATGTAACACTAAATGTAATAAGCAAAGGGGGAATATATATATATATATATATATATATATATTTGCTTTCTGAGGTTTTCGCGGGTGTTTGTATGTAGGTCTTCGGTCA
>JANHFM010002874.1:97949-114911 GCA_032468115.1 Grayia smithii
GTCGAGATAGTCCGTTTCCTCCAGGAATTGCGGAAGCTGTTGCGCCACCACGGACTCTACAACCTTCGCAATAAAGCAAAGGTTGGAGACTGGCTGGAGGTTGTTAAGGGAGTCTGGATCCAAGGCCGGCTTCTTGAGGATGATCCAACTCTAATGGATCTCCATTGGTTCATAAAGGAATTTTTCCAGCCTGACTTGTAGAATCCAAAGGCTGAATGTAGGCCTTTTGAATGTAGGCCTTCTTTTATAAGCTCTGTCACAGGCTTAAAAGAAATTATGAATGCTCAGTTGTGTATGAACATACACTTATTTTAGTAGGTAAACATGAAAAAGAGTAGGCTAAAACATTTAGAAGTTGAATAAATGCAGAGCACTGGGTAGGATAATATTGATTTATAATCCACTGGGCAAATGAAAATTCAAAGTTCAATTTTTTATTGCTATAAAAATTATGAAATTAGTTGTAAAATAAAGAATAAATAATTATTTAAACTAAGCAGGTCATAGACTTTGGTGGCACAGTGGTTACAATGCAATACTGCAGGGCTAACTCACTGGTCTCTCCAGGAATTCAATTCTGAACGGCTCAAGGTTGACTCAGCCTTCCATTTTTCCAAGGTCGGTAAAATAAAGACCCAGATTGTTGGGGTCAATATTCTGACTCTGTAAACCACTTAGAGAGGTCTGAAAAGCCATGTGAAGCGGTATATAAGTCTAAGTGCTATTCCTAGTGTTAATTAGAAATACATATACAAATCTCAGTTTTGCATTGTTTTCATTCATTTGCTCATCTAGTGTGTTTCCATAGTGTTCCTCCTGTATGGTAATGTTATATTCTTTGCAGCATTCACTTACGTATTCTAGTATGTTTGTATGTGTGTTATGTGTATACACACACTCATACACATACAAACACACACACTCATTGATTCATATCTAACAGATCTTTTGTGATGAATTAGATGAAGCTGAAGAACATTTATTTTGTGGAATGAACGCAGATTTCTCTCTCCATGCATGTCCACAGTTTTTTTCCCATATTTTATGCATGCTGATTTTTCACCTGTCAGGGATAATGAAAGAGATAATGTTTTTTTAATCCTACATGAATTTGAATCAATAAATACAGAGATGTATCTGTTGAGCAGTAAATTAATAAGCATGGTTTACATATTGGATATGCAGTGTAAAGGGCCAGAGTAGAGAAATTCAGTTTATGTTTTTTGTTAAAAATTAAATTTTGAAATCAGTTTTTTGTGGCTGAAGGAGACTATTTTAATTTATTATTTAAATCTGATCCCAACCTTCTACTTGATGATAATGTTATCCATTCAGTCAAGTCTGACTCTTGATGATTCTATGGGCCAGGTCTCTCCACATATTCCAGTCTTGCACTGCTACTCTTGGCAGGTGTTAGTTTTGATGGTATCCAGCTTTTGTGTTCTTTGGCAGCCTGATCTCCTTTTACCACTAACTCTTCCAAATATAATTGCTTTCTCCAGTGAATTCTCCCACACAATATGACCAAAGTAAATGAGATGCAGTTTTGTAATTTTTCCTTCTAGTGACATATCTGGTGTTGTGCACTCCAGTACTTCATTGTTAATAACCTCTGCTGTCCAAGGAACACACAGGATCCTTCTCTAGCATCACAACTCAAACGAGTCGGTTTTCTTCTTGTCTTGCTTATTTAAGGTCCAATTTTCACAATCATCGGTAACTACGGGGAATACAATACAACGGATTAAATGACATTTGGTTGCCAGGCTGATGACCTTTGCTTTTCCATATTAGATTCATGTTCCTTTTTTCTGTGCAACCCAGTGCAATCCAATGGGTTTTTTTTGTGCTGCATTCACCACTTTGAGTGATCTGTGATCTTAGAAAAGTCAATTTTTCTATGTATTCTATCTCTTCACTGTCAATTTCTATTCTGATGTTTCCATTCTTTGCTGTTCTAATGAACTTGGTCTTTTTGATGTTCAGAAAAAGACCAAAAATTTCACTTTCTTCCTTGATTTTCATGATCAGATGTTCCAGGACTTCTTTGGTTTCTGAGACATGAGTTGCATCATCAGCATATCAAAGATTGTTGATGTTTCTTCTTCCAATCTTTTTGATTTTTGATTTTTCAAGATCTAGCTTCCTCATGATCATTTTGGCATACAGGTTGAATAAGAAAGAAGAGAGAATGCAACCTTGTTGCATTCATTTATTTTAAACAATTGATGTCTCCATATGGTATTCGCACAGTGGTCTCCTGATTTGTGTACAGTGATTTCAACAACTTGACCATATATGTTAGTACCCCCAGGTCTTGTACGGATCTCCATAGCTTCTCATAATAAGCACAATTGAAGGCTTTCTTATAGTCAATGAAGCATATGTAAATGATCTTTGATATTCACGTGATTTTTCTACAATCTAGCCCAGATTTGCAATATGGTTGCTGGTGCCATGACCCTGCAGAAGTGTCTTGGGCATCTTGTAATTCCTTTTCAATGGTTGGTGCTAGATGTTGTGGTATAATTTTGAGCAGAAACTCGCTGATGTGAGGTATGAGAGAATTGTGTGATAATTGGAGTGATCTTTAGAGTCAGCCTTTTTTAGCAGTGGAATGAACAGTGAGCGTTTCCACTCCTGTGACCATGTGTTTGTTTCCCAAATTTTCTGGTATGTAATACTTACTGGAAATTCCCAAGTACTCTAAATAGAACTTTTAGTCTGCAGGTTTCTGGTCACAAATTTACAATAGGGCAATCCTTCAATCTTAAAGTCTACAATGATCTTCAGTGTTGTTGTTTTTTTATCAAGGGAAAAAAAGACTGTTACATCCAGAATATGGCCATAGTTTTAATAGGTCGTTCGATTCAAAATATCAAAATGTCTACCTGTAAAAAAAAATAAAAATTCAAAAACTTATTTTATATTTTAGAAAAAGAAAAATCTGTTTATTTCTACCCAGGCTAACTTTAAAAATAATTGTCTCAAATTTGTTCTTACTTCATTGGTGTATCACTTGAGACCTACATCTTCAAAATCAGTCCAAAATAATTCCCCAAATGCAACAAGGAATTGACAAGATTATATATTTACATCAATAGTACAGTAGGACTAAAAACAGGCCTCAGTACACTTAGCCAGTTCTATATCCCTAATGTACAATGTACTGGCTGCCAATCTACAGCTGACCAGAGAACAATCTGTCCATCTGAATGGATTCAGACAAGGCCCCCAACCTTCTATCCAACGGAAACCCAGTGTACTGCATATATGCTGTTAGAAACACTAGAAATTAGCTGGGATAGCTCAGTGAAGATATAAAATCCTGAACTGCTTGTGAGAGGGCAAATCTCCTTGTGAATGTTGGAAGCTCACAAAAAGGTTATACAGTACAATAACCATTCCCCTATACCACTCCAGCTACTCAAATACTCTAGCGTGCACTCAAAGTTATCAAACTGTCACATGGACCATCTGATTAGCAAGATAAAATGTCTGTGGTCTAGGAAACACCACTTCCCAGGACATTAATTCTGGCCTGCTGAAACATGAAGAAGCCTGGGAGACAGCACTAGGATAGTTGAACTTTCCTGTAGTCTCTGTGAAATATAGTAAGCCAGTGTTTTCATCAGGGTTAGGTTATTAATAGTAACTGTATATGTTTTGTTAGAAACTGACCTGGCGCTGTAAGTAGGATTTTTAGATAGTCTTCTGCTCTCCCCATCTGCTAGTGCTGAATAAATTTCTTGCTGGCAGCTTACAATGAAGATCAAGACTCTTGTTCTTTAGTAAGATCACACCTGGACTGCTCCATCCAGTTTTGATCACCACATTACAAAAAAGATGTTGAGACTTTGGAAAAAGTACAAAGAAGAGCAACTAAGATGATTAAAGGCCTAGAGACTAAAACATATGAAGAACGGCTGAAGGATTTGAGTTTGGCTAGTCTAGAGAAAAGAAGAACTAGGGGGGACATGATAGCAATATTCCAGTATTTGAGAGGCTTCCACAAAGAAGAGGCATTAAATTTATTTCCCAAAGCACCAGGGGGCAGGACAAGTAATAATGGATGGAAACTAATCAAGGAGAGAAGCAATCTGGAATTAAGGAGAAACTTCCTAACAGAGAGGACAATTAACTGGTGGAACCGCCTTCAGTTGTTGTGGGTGCTTCATCATTGGAGGGGTTTTTTTTAGAAGAGACTGGACAGTCACTTGTCTGAAATGGTATCTCCTGCTTGAGCAGGACTAGAAGACTCCCAAGGTCCCTTCCAGCTCTATTCTGATTCTGATTCTGATTCTGGAAGGAAGAGTTTTCTCTTGAAAAGGAAATTTCTTTTTCCCATTCTTCTTAGAGTGAATTTCTAACAAATTTTGTCATAGAAATTCCAGTTTGTATTTCATGCAGATTCTATTTTGTAGGAACATATAGTGCATGGGAATTGGCTAATTTCTATATTAATTCTTCTTTAGTTGTTCAGTATGTTAATTTGAATGATGATTGAGATCAAACCAGGTTTAGTTCCTATCTCTTTTCTACTCCATTCTGCCCTTATCACATGTCACTACCTAGGGTTTGTCATCTATCTTTATCATCCAAGTCCTTTTCACCTTCTATAGGGAGAAATGTGCAAATGCTTGGATAGCCATAGTAATATGAGCCATCTCATATTATCAAATGCTACATTTTGGCTGCCACAGTATGATTTACATTTTATCACTTTATGTAACAATTTGGAAGGTATATAACCAGTAACCTTGCTGGATTCGGAATTCTTTGCATTATTTTGACCAACACACCAGTGACTATTGTAGTTGTGCATGCCAATAAAATATATTTTGTTTTATCTATCTTGCATATTAAACAAATGTTTTATTTAAGTGGGCATTTTGTCCTTCTTTGAGTGAGCATTTTTTCCCAAAGCACCAGAAATATTGAAACAAATTTCATCCATCTATAGTTAAAGGAGTCTTCTCTTACAATCTTTAGCACAGTATACATATACTCCTTAATGCCCTGTTTTGCTACTGTTCCTTTTATGTAAAATCTTTCATAGGTTTGTCCTTTTGTAATTGGGCTGTTCATCTAATCAACCGTGGTCTCGCTGATCCATTTCAGTCAACATCCAAGCAGATCATTCAACTGAGTCAGCACTGTCTTGGGTATTGAATGACACTGTGATGGCTAACAGCCAGCACTTTTTCTCAGAGCTAGTGCTGTTATTTTTGCCTGCAGCATTTGATGTTCTTGTCCATCAAATAATGCTGATGAGGCTATAATCCCCGGGCATCAGTAGCAATGTTTTGTCTTGGTGTCAGTTATGTTTTCCTGGCTATTGTTTTTCAGTTATTCTAGACTGAGTGCATTTCACAGTGTTCTATCTTTCTACAAATGTTATCTAAGGTTCTGTTATTTTTTTCTATGTTTTCCCTTGTGTACACTTGATTAGCTAATCCCATAATTAGGCCTTAAATACCATAACTCTACTATCTATTATCCATTACCTATCCCAGTTCCCGTACCGATACAAACTTTTTAATGCAATCTAATCAACAGGATAGGACCTTTCCATTCCCGTTTTGTACATTGCATTAACTTGTCGGTGTACATTTCAGGATTTAGGCTCCCATTTATGGAATACTCATTCCCTTCCTACTCTATGTAACTTTGGATGCATTTAATATTGAAAATGTATTTATTTGTAAAACAGATATTTGGTGGCAGTGGTTGTGTCCAGATGCTGCCAATAGAGATGGAACTATTGTGCTGTAAATTTTGTTTAAAAAGTAGGTAGAATTTTATAATTGTTATTTTTAATGTAACTGTAAATATCCAATGGTATATATTTATTTTATTACTATTGTACAACTATAACTGCTGTTTTGTTTTTATTATTATTAAACCTATGAAAGGGAAGCTAGCTAGTACAGTCATGGATGGCTTTAAACTAAGGAAGCCCCAATGCCTTTCCTGTTTTCAAATTCTAAAAATGCAAATTTTCTCAATGACTGGAAGGGATCCCAGGTTTGGGCCAGTTCGCCCAAGCTGGTAGTAAAAAATGCTACTGGTTCATCAAACTGGTAGTAAAAAAAGTAAAAAAAAAAGTTATGAAGATCAGCTGAGCGATGTGCAATCGTTGGAACTTTAAAAAAAAACTTTTTAAAAGCATTTTTAACTACCAGTTCCAGAGAATCAGTAGTAAAAAAATGCTTAAAAAGTTAAAAAAAAGAAGTTCTGACATTCGCGCATCACTCAGCTGATCTTCTGAACTTTTTAATAACATTTTTAAAGCATTTTTTACTACCGGTTCTTTGGAACCGGTAGTAAAAATGCTTTAAAAAGATAAAAAAAAGTTTCCGATGATCACAGCTGTGGTGCGCGAACTTGAGAACCTTTTTAAAAACTTTTTTAAAGCATTTTTTTTTACTACCGGTTCTCCGGAACAGGCAGTGAAAAATGCTTTAAAAAAGTTTTTTTAAAAAAGATTCCGACGATCGCGTGCCACAGCTGTAAACTGCAGCCAGCGAACCGATGGCAAACCAGTTCAGATTTCACCACTGGTCAGAACACTTTATAGTTATCAAGTTGCAGTCTCCCACTCTATCTCTCCCTGCTAATTTTATTTCAGTGTTTTTCCCCAGCTATTCACAATGCCCCACTCTTTCTTGTTTTCTGATGCAGCTTTTAAAACCGAGCTTAGTAGAACCAGCCATTGAAAGGTCTTCCTCATTAAACCCCAGTCTCTCTTGCAGTTCAAAACAAACCAGATTAAAGTATCTTTGGCCATAAGATGTCAAAAGGTGCAGGGAGGGTTTCTAAGCTCTCTCTTTCTCCCCTTCTCCCTCTCCCTCTCCCCCACCCTCTCTGTACAATTCTCCACAGACTGTTTCTATCAGAAGCACAGACTCAGAAGTCTATTCCTATAATATGATTGCCATAAGAAATAGGTAGGCAGCCACTTGGTGGTGCAGCACACTTCTCGCTATTTATTTACATAAGATAGTTGTGTAAAATAGTCGTCTTCTACTCACAGGGTGTGCTGGTGATTCTCCTTTTCATGGAATTTACACAGCTTGAGGACACCAAAACTGTGACTCATAGGAGAGAAAATAAGTCTATATGGTAATTGTGCCAGAGTTACTAGTTTGAAGGGGGAGGAATTGGCAAACAGATTAAGACTTCAAAGTATTTCAGATTACCAGTAGTAACATGTTGATTCAGACTGCATTGAATCATAGAAAAGGCACTATGTTTATTTGATAAAGATGCTTCAATAAGAAATACAGGACAGAGGCATGTCCACGACACTCTGTTGCAGTTCCATGGAAAGGATCAGAGTCTGTAGTCTTTCATTTCAGAACAAATTTTCTAACCTCCGCTATTGTGTGCATTAGCCAACTTCTGCAGTATATAGTTCTGCTTCACTCAATTTCTTTCCTTCATGACTGCCAATCTGTCAATGCTGCTATCAATTTGCAATTGCTATTAGTTTTCCCGGCTGTGGGAGTCTGCCAAATTGGGATTACAGGCATTTTGAGTCTCTAATCTATTTCTACTCTAAATATTAATTTCCCACGCTGATTAGCAATCTTACTACATATTATTATTTATTTGACTAATCTGTTTTGTATGTATAGCAGCAACTGAAGCATATCAGTCCCTGGCATAGGTTGGGCATTTTAATACATATCTGTAGGAAATTCAAATTGATATTCGCTCTGAGGTCACCCACGGATTACCAATAATAGTAGATTAGTTAACATTAATTGTTAATAAATTCAATATTTAAAGCATAATTTGTGCAGTCTTCTCTTAATAAATAGATTCTAAAATTTGTTTTGTGTGTTGAAATATTGCAAAGGTAAGGCTCTCTTCTTCAGTGCATCTGAAGAACATTTTACCTAGCCTTCTGTTCTACACTTTAACCCAGATCTATCTCAGATAGCCTTCCAGTATCAATAGTTTAGAACAGGGGTGTCAAACTTGCAGCCCGTGGGCCGGATACATCATGCACTGGCCATGCCAGGGGTGGGTTCTACTTACCTTTGCTACCGGTTCTAAAGGTGCATGTGCTTCGCGCGTGGTCGGAGCACGCCGAACACATGCTCCCATTCATGTGCAGAAACTTTTTTTGGTGAAAAAACTTCAAAAAAAGCATTATGCGCATGCACATGCTCTGTGCGCTCTGTGCGCTGTGCGAGCGTGCTCTGTGCGCTCCATGCAGAGACTGGTAGGTATGGGCGCACAGGTGGGCCCAGCTCCCGGTCGCGTAGAACCGGTTCAGTGATGTCACAGCGTCACCGCTACTGGATCGCGCGAACCAGCCCAAACCGGGAGCAACGCACCACTGGGCCACGTCCACACTTGGTTTAGTGAAGGGGGAAAAAGTTGTGATACATCACGTGACAATACCGTGACGATGTGAGTTTGACACCCCTGGTTTCGAAGAAAGTCAGTAAAAGTGGCCTGCCAGAAGACATTTGAAGATAAGAAGCAATGATTGCATTCCAAATGAAAAAGACAGAACCACCTGGTATTTGCATATTCGGTAATTTCTGAAGCCATAGTCACACTACACACTAAGCAAAAGCCTGGTTTATATAATCACAGTGTGTAGGTTTGCACAACAGTCAGGTTTAAGCAACATTTTGGTAAATGAGGCATACTAGTTTTCTTGGATTGAAGGCTGCAAATTGGATGGGAACACATTAAACGGGTGGGATTCAGCCGGTTCAGATCAGTTTGGGTGAACCGGTAGCTCCGACGATCAGTTGTTAGTGAACCAGTTCACTCTGATGATCAGGTGGGCTTGTCCATCTGCCCCTGCACTTTACTTATGTATCTTTATCCTCTCAGCTGATTCGCATGGCAGAGTGGATTGCCGTGCCTCAGCTGTGTTATTCCCCAGAAGTAACGTGTTAAATTATTTGATTACAGAGTTTCATGTGATCATTCTCTGTGACTTCTAGAGTTTCCTTTGACAACTACTGTGAAAAATGGTGCATAATTTTTTACTATTGACATGCAAAAGAAAAATTAAGACTGTCTTATAATAGACTTCAAAGATTTTTTCTTGAAACCAAGGAAAGTTCAATCCACTTTAACACTGTCTCCTCTCCAAAAGGCAGTGGTGAGGTCCTTAACTGTCAAAAGTTGCCCGTCTTGTTTTATATTATCTCAAACATTTTCCATAAATCACTTAGTATAGGCTACATTGGTTTTGTTAAAACTGCACACACGCGCACAGCTTTCATCAGGCATGGGTGTGCGCAAAGTGCACGCAAGCAAAACACACGATCACCGAACCAGTTGTTAAAGGCAATTGTTTGCTTTTCTAAAACTTTGCCTATTTTAGGCTTTCTATTACAGTTTCCATGTTTTTCAACTTCAGATGTCAGGAGATTGTATCTCTTAGCAGTCATGATTAGAGGCGGCTCAAAGGATTGCAGAAAGCTTTGGGGCCTTATGCATCGTGGGTCACTTACCCAAAATGAAACTATGCTTTGGCTTAGCATAATGAGTGAATTCTACTTATCACTGTTTCTTACTTTGTTTACAATCATTTGTTAGTTTTAAATGAGTAGGCTGCAAAAGCAAGACAGGACACCAGGTGGAATTTTCTTATCTCTTTGCTGCCATCTAATAATTATTTCGATCAGGGGTGTCAAACCCGTGGTGTCACATTGTCGTCACGTGACGTATCACAACTTCCCCCCCCCCTTCGCTAAAATGGGGGTGGGCAAGGCATTGAATTCTACAGTAGAATTCAATATAGTTACTGCTCTGGGATAGAAGCTGTTTTTTAGCCTATTTGTCCTTGTTTTTATTGTCCTGTACCGTCTGCCAGATGGTAATATATTTTTTTTAAAAGGGTGCCCAGGATGAGATGGATCTTTAAGAATGTTTTGAACTTTCTTAAGGCAGTGGGAGCTGTAAAGCTCTTCCAAGGAGGGGATAGGGCAACCAATGATCGTCTGGGCAATGATGTTAATCTCTGGAGTGCTGTCCTATCTGGCACTGTGTAATTGGCAAACCATACACAGGTGCAGTAGGTTAAAATACTCTCTATGGTACAGTGGAGAAATGACAATGAACAAAATTTGGAACTGGAGTGCCGCTTTATGCTGAAGAAAAATCACAAATTGCACATGTAACTGCTGGATACCATGACAGAAATATAGGCTGGTAGCCAAGCATCTGGATTGACCATTGAGATGCTGTAAGGGCTGTTTGTATGTACCATTTGTTCGGTGCTGTCATAAATTTGAACTATCACTAAATGAGTGGTCATTAACTGAAGACCATTTGTAAAGCCTGCGTGAGACTAAATAAAATGCTTAGCTAATGGTTCAACCCTGGGCAGAGCATCAGAGGTGTGAACTTTCTTTGCTTGTTTAATGCATTGATGGATAACTGTAGTGGTTCATTGATGGAATATTTGTAGTGACATTAAAGATTATGGGCATGTTATGTGATGGGCCTGCTTGCTTAGCCAGACTCTGAACTGAAGCAGGGGTTGACAGGTTTTATCCTTACAACTCAAGAGTTAACAGATGGTTGAGGCTCAGAAAGAACAGGACTAGCTGGATGATAAGCTTGTAAGTCTGGATGGTCAGACAATCAACTCTCACCTCTTGCAAATGCACAACCACACGCTAAGTCAGTTGAAGTAGAAGCCTGAACAGAAAAAGACTCTCAGCCCTCCGCAGACAGAACACTCAAGTGAGTAGATGTTCAGTGAGGCTGTTTGAAAGGCAGAGGCATGACTCAACAATAAAGGCATGCCTGAATCAGTGGTATAAAAAATGCCTTAGGAATCAGTTGTGGCAAACTCTATTCCAGCTGGGTCTAACTTTTGGAATGTGGGCTGCTCTGATTTCAGGAGTGACCTGTGGACTTGCATAAATCGATCCTCAGCTCTGCCTCCACATCTTGGTTTCATCTCTCCATGATATCTCAGCCTCTGAAGTAAGCTTGTTTATATTTTATAAGCCTTATAGTATAGATTTACAGCTACAAAGACCCTTAGCTACAGGGTCTAAGTCTGACCTCTTGAAGTTGAAATTGCTGGCAAAGGAGTGTTGGTTGAAGATATGAGTGTACATTTGCTTTTGAGTGCAGATAATGAGTGCATTGTTAGTTGGCAAATCAGATTTAGATTGTCCACTTTGTTATATGAAACAAAGAAATGGATAAGTTGGGAGAAAAATAAAAATAAATGGAATGCATTGAAAATGGAATGCATAACAAATGTCTATGCAAAATGAGGAATAATGGGAAAGGGTTTCCTTGTCAAGAATTAATGGGCGCATGGGTCAAGAGGAAGAACTTCAGAGAGGTGAGAATTTTAAAGAACAAAATTCAGTGTATGAATTGGGGTGAATGGAAATGAAACCCAGGTCCAAGCATAGAAGGGCAGAGAGAAGTAATATGATGTTGGTATAATTTAGATCTAGATATATTTCCCCCACTCTTGTTCTATCTTACTTCTATCTGCCCTTCTATGCTTGGACATTGGTTTCATTTCCATTCACCCCAATTCATACACTGAATTTTATTCTCTAAAGTTCTTACTGTTTTTCTGTATTATGCATAATGTTGCTTACTTTCAAAGGGAAGAGTTTGATAGTATATGTACTGTATATGTAAATGTGTGTCCGTGTGTGTACATATAATAAATACATGTTTTTATTTTAAGCCCACTAAAATTCTTTTGCTTCTTGTATTTGCTAAGGACATAATGTAACCATGACAGTGCTATATTTTGTTTAATAAATTCTTACAACTTTGTAAGCAAAGTGAAATACTGGTATTCTTGCTATACACATAGTATTTTTTTTTCCTGCTGATGGTTTATCAAGAAATCTGTGCTTACATTACAATCCCTTCATAATTTTTTTCAGGAGATGTTATTTTCTGATAAAGACTGAATCCTCCCATTTTTCCAGGATAATGTTTATAGGTAAAAAGAAGTGACAGTTTGAAATGAAGATAAAATAGATAATAGTTCACCAAAATGCATCATTGCAGGTGAGGAAAAAGGCTTAGACTATTTGCAAACACATGTTTAGCTGGAAATACAATTAACTGAATAAAATAGAAAGGGGATATGGCTCAGTATGGGCATTTCTGTTATAAAAATTACAATATTAGTCCAAGCATTGTTGAGCCTTTTGTTATGGGTAATTTGCTTAATTCTATCCCTTTTTATTATTCCCTTCATCAGTCATTGTCTTACCTCAAGAGTGAACAGTTCATTCAAGTGAAGAAGGCCATAGCTAATATTTAAACAGTGAAATCTGTATCCTATTTGCATATTATGGGAAAAGCCATTCCACCACATCATAGTCTTTTTTAAATCCATGCCTTGTTTGCCATTTTGTTTCCTACTGTATACAAATGAGGTCTAAAAAACCATGTTGTCTAACAAGTGAGCAACAGTGACACTTGATGAATGAAACGTTTAATAAACCCTAAAATAGCTCTAATCTCAGATCTGATCAGTGAATTATATGTATATCGTTTCAATTATATTTCCCATTGCTGGTCCACTTTTCCAAACAAAGACTTGAAAGGTAAAGCAAATTATAGGAGATCAGACTTATGCAGAATCCTACTTTCTCTACATAGGTATTTCCCACGGATAGGGTTTGGCATGCTTTATTCATTATATGGGTTTGGCCAACTGTGTTTTCTGTTATCAATGGATACACAAATGACTAAAGGGCCATACTTTTTACTACTTGTACTATTTAGCAGAGTACAGCATTGTGGCTTCAGGGCCATGTGTTGGCTACTTTTGGATGCTGCTAGCTACATGTACAGAGGCTTCCTCATTATTAATTATTATGAATAATGGTGGCGCAGTGGTTAGAATGCAGTACTGCAGGTTACTTCTGCTGACTGCCGGCTGCCTGCAATTTGGCAGTTGAAATCTCAGCAGGCTCAAGGTTGACTCAGCCTTCCAAGGTCAGTAAAATGAGGACCAAGATTGTTGGGGGCAATATGCTGACTGCTTGGAGAGGGTTGTAAAGCACTGTGAAGTGGTATATAAGTCTAAGTGCTATTGCTATTATAGCTTAGAACAGCTTTCTAGACCATGGTCTGTATTACCTACATGAAGGGCTACTGGCC
Source organism: Grayia smithii (assembly GCA_032468115.1). NCBI lineage: Eukaryota > Metazoa > Chordata > Lepidosauria > Squamata > Grayiidae > Grayia > Grayia smithii. Next base: position 111,087 of record JANHFM010002874.1, read on the forward strand.
AAGGATGGACTGCACCTCACAAGAACTGGAAAGAATATCAAACACTTTCTTACATCATGTCCTTCCTCTGCAACTGCAACCTGTCAGTCAGACTATTCTGGCATATTACTTGAACATTTAAATAGCACCAGCTTTACCTTCATAAAAGCTTGAACATTCACAGGTTACTCATCCTCTATCAACCTGTTAGTAGAGCAGTCTGAGAGTTGGCTAAGCAAGCCATTTAAAACATCTGCCAGCACTCTCCACGTCACTCCACCTTGTGCTAGAAAATGATTGGTGGTTTCCCTGCTAACAGGCAACACTTGGTGGCAGGAAAAATGAAGCATCAGGAATCCAGCAATCACTTCCTTTAATTTGTCTCAGATTAAAGATGTAAGGATAGCTCCATCTTTGTGGTAGATTCAAGTATGGTAGTTGGGACAGCATACTTTCTTGCCAGTTCAAGGGCTGATGGAAAGCCCTTTATGTGGTTATCTACTGGGACAGAAAAATGATATGACATTGCAGAAAGTCTTCATACCTACGAACTCAATAAGGAATTCTGTTTACCAAATATATCCAAACCCTGTAAGAAAATTGCCTAATAAAATTCTACTGTTTGTCAAAATAAACTCTAAATCTATCTTTTCATTTATACATTGTGATATTTAATCTGGACAGTTTTGTTCTAAAGGTTCGGTTTAATTTACCTTTATTGTATACAAAGTAATAACAGCAATCCAGTGGCAATGCCCACATTATAAATTCAGTTCTTTTGAAAATAAATCACAATCTGTTTTTGTGTGTATCTATGAATGGTTTCTCATTTTCTTATTCAGTAATATAAAAACTCTCTCCCTCTCTGTCACCCTTTCATTGCACTATATATTGTTCCATTTGGTACATTTTCCCAAACCAATTATTTAACATTCTGTTATAATAAATTGCATTAACCATCTGCTAGCTTAATTACCTAAATAATACAAATTCTCTGCAATCCATTTATATTGCTTGTCCTCATTTGCTCTAAGAGTTAGCAATGAATTAGAAGTTATTGGTTCCCCCATCTTCTTATTTGCGAAAACTTAGACATAGGCGATGCTGCTTTAACCTTCTGTAACAGATATTTGAGGTTGATATTTAATGACAATTGACTTTCCTTGATTCAAAATCAGGCTTGGATATCTTCCTTAATTTTGGGTCCTCTACCAGGGGCCTGAGAATTTGTGGGTTCTGCACAATATCTTAGCTGTTCCTAATGCTGCACTCTTCTGGACAGAGAGCTTTGATGTTGTTCCTTGGAATCTGCTAGAGCCATTTTCTCAGTTTAGGGGGTCACAGCTCCAAGTGCTTCTACCACCAATAGGATCATTTTAGTATATACCTTGCACAATCTATCTAGTTCCTCCTCAGGCTGTAGTACTTTTTCAGCTTCTCATACTCCTTTCTGATGTACTGGTGTCACTTGATATCACTACATCCACCACCACTGCTAGTCTGTCCCACAGGATCTGTTATTCTCCACAAACTTCTAGGAAAATTCCCATCTGGACTTTGGAGGTTCTGACCTACAGTATATACTATGCAAATATTCCCAACACAGTGCCAGTTATTGGAACAGGTTCAGGAGAATAACTGGAATTATAATACCATACCATACCATACCATACCATACCATACCATACCATACCATACCATACCATAATAAAATATCAGTATGATAATATAATTAATATAATATAAATATATAAAATATTTTCATTCTCTGACTCATCCCAAGTTTCAGTGTTTTTCGAGAGGCTTATAGTGGTTTCCTCTTAATGAAGCTGCCCACAAGTCTCTGTCTAATATATAACTATCCAGTAATGGTTACAATGTACCAAAGATCAAAATCCTTTGTGTTGGGCTTTGTTTGTAGTGACTTTATGGACCTCATCCAATGCTGTGTTACTTGTGACAGCATGTCAATGGCTTACTATTCATATTTTACAAGATTAAGGTTGATGCTGCACCCTGTGAAGACTGGGCAGCCGGGGACAATAATTTCCTAAAGAGCTTCTCTGCATATATGGGATATACAGGGAGGGAAGCAGTAATGATGCAATTTACTAAGTTTATTTTTCTCATCCTTCTATATCAGAGAAGCAGTTAGGTAAAGAGCACACTGTATACATCAGGAATAATGAAATCTGTGCAGTTATTTAGCACAACTTAATTTCTGTGGTTTTTTTTAAAGTGTACTGCTTTTTCATTTAGTATGCATATACTGAAATGATCATGTAAATGGGGACTGATTTAAGTCTGTCAGACAATCTGGTAGTAATCACTTGAGAAATACTTATGTTAACCATCAAGACCAGCACATTCTAGCAACAGCTGCAGCTGAGCTGTAGGCAGCATGTGGCTATGTCAGTGGATGTGCAAATAACTTCTAAAATAGAGTACTGACATATAGTAGGTGGTTTTTTAAAATATATCTTTCATATCTGTAGTTGGCCCTATGTAGAAGGTACAGAAATTGGTCTTCATTTCATCTCCTAGTTGCATTTACAGTAATTTCCAAATGTTATACTAGGACATAGGAAACTATGGGGATAAACTGTAGGATATGGTATACTTTGGAATACATCATACATCCCAAGGATGTAGGATAGGCGGACGTTGTTGTTTGATGGTGTTGAAAGTATCATTGCAGAATGTAAGCTGTTCCAAGTAAAACTGCCTTTTGCAATTGATTGATGGTGACTGATGATGATTTTGTCAATGCCAATGGTGTTCAAACCCGGATCAACCGACTGGTCAACAATCAAAAACATGGCTCGATAAATTTGGACTGCAACTTAATTTGGCAAAACCCGAATACTTGGAATGTGGTGGCCAGACAGATGGTACAATCATAGTTGATGGCATCCTGCTTGTAAAGGACTCTGATTTTCATCAGATCTTGCATAACAACTGATGGTGACATGCTTCTGGATGCCCAGGCATGAGTCAATTCTGTCTGGTTGAAGTGGTGCCAGATCACCACCAGGAAGATCCTGCTGCGCCTTAAATCAAAGATCTATCACATGGTTGTCCATGCAGTGGCACTCTATGGGGTGAAATGCTGGTCAAAGACAAAGAGACATGAACAGGCACTACACAGAGTGGAAATGTGAATGATCAGATGGTCATTGGTGAATCATACAGTGGATCATATTTTGAAGAAAGATATCCAGAAGGTCTTCAAAGTCAGCCCAACTCCAGACAGAATGAGAGAAATGAGGGTCCAGTGGTACAGACATGTGGTCAGAGCTGATGTGGAATCCATTATGAAGTGGCCACTTGCTCTCAGCCCAGATGGCTGGTGGCCTGAAGGTAACTGAAAAAGCGATGATGGACTGCCTGCATGAAGACATGAGAGCTGTAGACATATGCCCTGCAGACCAGATGAAATGGTAGGTGAAATGCAACACAGACCTTGAGATGTGATGGGAATAATGCAAAGGACAAGAAGAATGGTGTTCAAATGGCTCAGGACCAGGCTATCTCCAAAATTGTCTCCTAACCTGTGTCTCCCTGTGACCAGTAAGATCCCACAGGGTCAGTCTCCTCCGGGTTCCTTCAGCTAAACAATGTCAGTTGGCGGGCCCACGGGAAAAGGCCTTCTCTGTGGCTGCTCCGGCTCTCTGGAACCAACTACCTCCCGAGGTCCGGCCTTCCGCAAAGCAGTAAAAACTTGGCTTTTCTGGCAGGCATGGGACTGTTGATCTCGTTATTTTGATCCAGCAAGATCCAGCCCCAAACAGGATATGAGTGTTCTCATTATTTTATTGTTTTAACTTTATTTTAAATTTTTTTATA
>JANHFM010002875.1:9145-22788 GCA_032468115.1 Grayia smithii
CAGAATTCTCCATAGTTATGCCGGCTGGAGAATTCTGGGAGTTGAAGTCCATAAGTCTTAAAGCTGCCAAGTTTGAAGACTTCTGCTCTAGGTCAATACCAAATAGGCTGCTACATGGGGGAAAAAAGTTGGCTGGTGGCTTTTTGCCTGTCCAGAAACAACTTTGATGCTACAATGTGGTATCCGTAAAGCCAAGCTATTCTTCTTCGTGTTTATTTTATACAGTACTTTGTAGAGGCAAAAGCTAGCTTCATTTCCATCTTGCTTTTTCCCCCCCTCCACGATGGACCTCAAATTGGCAAAAGGTAGAGTTGAACAGCTGGCACGACTGGCCAGTTTGGTCCATCTAAATGAAGGATTGCCTGTGGGTCCCCATGGAGACATATGTGCTTGTAGATACCTCCTTTGACACCAGCCTGGCCACTTGATTCTTTTCACACTCTTTTAATAAAAACAAATTAAAATGGGAAGCAGAGATACTTCAAAGCAGACTCCCAGAGCCTGGCATCCCTTGTGTTAAAAGAACGTGTTTTGGCCTCAGGTGGCACTGCTGGGCATTCTTAGGAAATAAAGGCACATGTGGTTGAAGGCTGTGTGCTTTTTTAAAAAAAAATAAAAGTGCATTGCTCAGAAAAGAGGGGGGAAAAGACTGGGGTTTCAATTTGTGTTTATTTTGTAATTGGTTTGTTTGTTTGTTTGTTTTGGGTGTTTAACATCTGACCACTCCTTGTCCTATCTTGCAAATAGGAAACCTACCTTCAAGCAGCTCAGGGCTGGGTTCCAATTACTTTTACTATCGGTTCGCAATGGGAACGTTCACTTCTGCGCATGTGCAGATCGGCTATGATGGCGTCTGGGTCAGTGGGCGGAGCCTCCCACCAGTTTTACTACTGATTTTATAGAACTGGACAGAACTGGGACTAACCCACCACTGAAGCAGCTACTTGTGACATATTCCCAAACTTGCTATCAAAATTCCATAAGTCATAAACCAGGTCATACTTTTTCCTGTTTATTTATTTATTTATTTTTACAGAGGCATCTACAAGACACAGTGTCCTGGTAGTGGGTTTTAATGAAAGCTGCATTGCATTATTATCTTGCGTGTTCCATGCCTTCTGAATCTGCATGCAACATCAGGATGCGTAAAGAAAAGGGTCAGAGCTTTCATTGTGTTGGTGTCATATCGCTTTCATCCTTTCCCTCCTGTTAAGATATCCCTCCCCCTTAGTAGGTGGACCATGAATCAAAATCTTTGCAAGGACAAGCAATACAAACAAATGTTGGGAGAAGAAATGAAAAGCATTTTTTATGATAAATAAAAAGGAAGATACCTCCCTTCAAATTATTTGGGATACGGCAAAGGCACATATGCGGGGCTTAATGATTGCATATATATAGGGAGGAAAAACAAAGAAAGGAAACAATATCCACAAAAAGTAGAGGGAGAATTAAAGGAAATAGAATGAAAATTGCAGGAAGACCCCCAAAATAAAATTAAAAAAATTAGAGAGAAATGGAATATTGTTAAACATAAAATAAATCTGATACTACAGAAAGAAATAGCATATAAAATAAAAAAGGCAAAACAGAACTATTTTGAATTCGTGAACAAAACCGGTAGATGGCTAGCATATAAGCTAAAAAAAGAAAAAAGAATGATTCATCAACTTAAGGACGAGAATGGGATAATTCAATATCAGAGGGATGCTAAAAAGAAAATTATTCAAACATTCTTTGCAAAATTATATAAACAGGAAGAAATAGAAGAGTGGGAAATTAAACAATACATAGAGAAATCATTTATGAATAAAATTACAATAGAACAGAAGGAATTGTTAGACAGTCCAATATCCAAGTTGGAATTTGAATCCGCACTGAAAAAACAGAAAAATAATAAAACTCCAGGACCGAATGGAATACCAGTGGAATTGTATAAAAACATGCAAGAAGTAATAGGAGAGACAATGTTGGAAATATTTAATGAGGCATTGGAAAACACAAAAATCCTGACAACATTGACAGAGGCAATAATTACACGCATTCCTAAAGAAGACAAAGACCACCAGTTATGGTGTTAGTCTGTTAGTCTTCTCCAGTTCCTTTTGTAACTTAGAAATGTTATATCTTGGATGTTTGAGGATCCATTGCATTTTATTTGACTGGGAAAAATAGATAAAAATATTTTAAAAAAATTATACAACCCAATTTTGTTATATGGTGTCTTAATTATTGTGAAACTATTTGTATACATATACGGTATGTATGTATGTATATGTATGTATATGTATCTATTCATTCATACACAAATTTGTCTACAACCACCAGTTTGTATGTATACAAGTACGTATGTATCTATCTGTTCATTCATAAGCAAACTTTGTTCCCTTTGCAAAATCATTGTAGTGGAAATTAATTGCTATACCTTTTGGGTATTCATAGTTCGCTTGGCATTCAGTGACAACAAACATGAAAGTTGTAGTATGTATGTATGGCTATGCAACCTGGACACTGAAAAAGATTAAAAGGATAAGACAACATAAAATAATAGAAATGGTTAGTAAGAACACAAGAGTGTTCTTGGTTAGTGTTCTTGAGTTAGTAAGAACTCAAGAAGAATCAATCAACCAGTCCTGGACCAAATAAAAGTTGACTGCTTCCTTCATTGGTGATCAGCAATGCATAACTCACATATTTTGAATAAATGATGTCTATTGATGATTAACCAGGAAGAAAAATGAGTACAGCGTGCATGGCAAGGTTGAAGGAGACAGAAATGAGAGGAAACTAGCAATAGAGAATGTTGGTCTCATCATATCAGGAATCATGTTCTGGTTTTATCAGAACAGTTCTTAAGCATGTACCTAGATAAAATGCCCCCTTCCATCCTTGCTAATATGCTATTTTGTTAAGAAAATAATGAACAGATTGAAATAAGAGAGTTCATTTATCTCAATGATTACTAGAAATAATTTTTTTTTCTTTTAGCAAAAGAAAGTGAAGACAAAGAAAATCTCCCCAAAAGGACTTCCACAGGTGGCTTCAAATTTACATTTTCCCATTCTACCAGTGCAACTAATGGAGCAAACAGTACAAATAATAAATCTGTTGCAGCTCAGACATCACCAGCAAGTTCAAATGGTTCTTCTTCCAAGAATGCGAATTTGACTACAGCAGTCACAGCCACAAAGGTGAGTTAAACTTGTGATGGGCAGCTTTGCAGTTTAAAATTATGTTAGTGATATGATAAGGACTATTACTGTAAACATCCATATATAACACTTTAAGAATCCAGAGTATGGATTTGCTCAGTGCGTGAAGTGAAGCTGTCAGAAGTATTCTATTACAATGTAATATTGACTTGCAGCCTGTACTGTTTTCAGCAATGTCAGATTAGGTTTGACATTTTGTTGTGCCCTGGATTTATGAAGTCATGAGTTGAAATTATTTTTATAGAATGTTCCATAGGCATTTGAGTAGTATCATTAGGCGAGCTCTGCTAAATAATGTTATTTATTTTAAGTAGGATTTGTGCTTATAACCACAGGCATTATGGTTGGTTTGTTAAATTATTTTTAATCCTTCTACGCTGTGGGTATCACTTTTGTGAGATAGGCAACCTTATCAATGTTTAAATAAATACATACTCTTTTTATTCTTAGTCATTTAAAGTCTGGCAAGTTTAGGCAAGCTGAAACACTTAAGATGTAATACATAGATAATGTGAATATTATCTGTGTCATTTAAAATGTATTATTTGGGAAGTTAAATATTTAATAAACTCAAAATGTACTATATTGAAGCCATGAAATGGTTACTTTGCCATATTGATATTGATAGGCATTAGGATTGTTTCTAATGCTGGATTTTATATATGCAGGAAAGTTGTGTTCATAAATGCAACTGTTACATTTACATTAAATTGTCCTAGCTTGAATATAGACAGCCTTAGACGTGGTAACCAAAATTGTAAATGAACATGTTGCCCTGCTGCATGAAAGTAAGATTATCTATACCAGTGGTGGCGAACCTTTTACTTACCGAGTGCCAAACAGGAACACGTTTTGTGCACTGCACGTACTTGCATACCATCCGCGCTAATGTGCAGCTCCTCTCCTGTGCTGAGAATGCAATTGCACCATCTGTGCATGTGCAGAGCTTTTGTGCGTGCCATGCACTGCGCGCGCAATGCAATTTGCACATGTGCACCACTTTTGCGCATGTGTCCCAGTGTGCACTGCATGCGCAATCTCACCATCTGCACATGCACATGGTTCTTGCGTGCACAATGCACACCCATGAATTCTTTCTGCGCATGCGTGCGCTGCATGCATTGTCTTGCACGCATGTGCAAATGCGTGCATGCGCAGGAGAGCTCCGAAGACCAGCTGGGTCCCCTGAATTGTGCGCATGCGCACCAGAGGCCTGAACACCAGCTGGGGCATGTGCACATGCAGTTTCAGGTGAGTTGGGCAACAGCTTGCGTGCCCGGAAAAATGGCTCTGCATGCCACTTCTGGCACGTGTGCCATAGTTTGCCATCACGGATCTATACTGTATTACGGTAGTTAGCCACAACAACCAGGACTTCAAAGCCTCTCCTTAGTATTTTGCCCCAGTAATTTCTGTCATGGCAATGTCATTTAGCTATCATAGCTGCTGGTCTCTGATCTCTTCTTGGAAAAGCTCTTCTAAAATCAATTCATTGAGTGATAGTTGGCACATTTTGTGGAAAACAAAATGTATAAAATGGGAAAATGTCTTTGCTATTTGTAAGGTCTTTCTCCATTGGTTCACATGTGACTCTTTATATCCTACAGGGAAGTTTAGTTGGCCTTGTGGATTATCCAGATGATGAAGAGGAAGAGGAAGAAGAAGAAACATCCCCAAGAAAAAGACCTCGTCTTGGCTCTTAAAAATGTTGGAACAAACTCTGATAGAGGGTGCTTAAATGCTATGACTGAACTAAATAGTCTGACTCAGAAAGCGTTCTCCCTGGAAAATACATGAGAATACAAGGAGTAGCAAACGAAAATCTACTAGAAAGGTTATGTTCTGAGAACACCACGCTTCCAAAGAACCTAATCCCTTTCTAGTCAAGGAGTCTGCCATTCAGACTGTTAAAATGTTAAAACAGTGGATTAGTAATCAGCACCTGGAATGAAAGCTTGCCAGAAAAAAATAGTCATCTTGGGTTCTGTGAGGGGATGGGAGAAGAAATTTTGATATTGCAGGGTTTCCCCAGTTTGTAGCAAGCTAGAAGAAACTTGTAAGGCTTCAGTTGCAAACTTAGTAATATAACTTCGTAATGGTGCTGTCCATTGTGGGTTTTTTTTTAGCAATTGCCTCTTTTTAAATAATGAATTCTCTTTTCATTAAAAAAAAATCAGAATTGGGGACCACTGTTTGCACTGTCAGCCAAATTATAGAGGGTTGCACACTGCTACATAGTGCATGTTGAGTGGCAAACTGTTTATTTTTTTCTCAACTCCATTATATTGGAAGAAAAAAAAGAACCTGGTTCTAAATGCAAGCAGACTAGAAGGAGCTATCCAGGAAAATCATTCTATAGATCATCAACTTTCCAGGGAAAAAAAACCAACCCTCTAGAAACTATCAATAAACCTTGGTACTTGAAATGACAATTGAATTGCAATTACTAGTAGCATTTTACAGAAATAACGTTGAATGGAATTGCTCCCTGCTAATTTCCAAAAATCTTTTCCTTCAGCCATCCACATTTCACATTAGGAAAAGCAGGAGGTGTTGTGAAATGCTACCAGAAACTCTTGAATCTTACTTCAACGATATATGTAATCTGGGGAGCAGAGTTAATATGCAACACTATAAACCTAAGGGGTTTAGCATAAAGCTGCTTCTTAAACACATTCCATGTATTTAAGCAAATGTCTAAAAGTACACTAGGTGAATTGATGAAGGCAACCATTTTGAGACTTTTTTCCTTTCAGAGCAACTGAATTGTAAATATTTTAATGTTAGTTTGGCCATATATGATCTGAGATCATGCACACAAATTCCCTAAATTACAAATTATGGTAAGAGTGATACAAATTGAAACCAGCAGGAATCCTCAGTTATTGGTCACTCTTACAATATGTCATGGGTCCATTTCTCCTGGAAATTTCATAGTTTTAATTTTAGCTATTGTTTGAAAAGATGGGCTGTCTGTAGATATGAAGTATAGTTTTTCCATGAAACAGAAATTTATTTTGTATTGAGGAGAAAAAAAAACCACTGTACTTGTTTTACACCATTTGTATACATGTGGTAATACTAATGCTGACCTGTAAAATTCAGGAATTAAAATGTGACCCTGTAATTCCATGATTAATGGTTTTTTATTGTTTTATTGTTGTAAATGGTAAGTTAATTCAAATTTAGAGATGTGGCCATTTTAGTTTATTTTAATGATAGTGATTTGTACAATTTAATCTGAATCAAATCTAGCAGAAAAAGCAATACTCTTAGATTTGATTCAGTGTGTTGTGATGACTGACAATGTGGTCCGAAGGACATATTTCTGCCCTTTAGGGGCTCCAGGCAACCAACAATGGGGCTTTCCTTTTTCTATTTTTCAATGAAGACTTAGAATAAGTTGTTACAGAAACAATTTGCTTCAGCAGATTTTCTATTGAACTTGCACTTTTTCGAGTACTCTTGGCAAGTCTTTACCCTTCATAGAAATAACTCTTTCCCATAAAACAGAATAGCAAACCATAGGAAAATAAAGGTGTGCCATTTCCTTGATAGTGATGTTCATCTGGCCTGGATCCAAACTATTTAATAAATCACTGAAAAAAAGATCCAATGCACATCTGGATCATTTTCTTTCACCTATTTCAAAGACTATTAAAAACTTTAGAATATGCATTCATTTAAGCATTCAATACATGAGAGAAAAAGTTGATTTTTTTTTACTTCAATATAAACAATAGGTGACTTTTTAGCCAGTATCTGAACACTCAACAATGCTGTGAAAAATGCATTGAATTTCTCCCATTTAAATTACGCAATCTGCCTCAGGTACATACTTCCATCTCCGTTCTTTTAGTCTGGTTTCTTTGCCACAAAACAGCCCACATTTCAAATGCCTGGGGTCCTTCAACTAAGGTTTTTTTTTTTAAAAAAAAAAAAGATGACATCTGCCAACATGTCTGAGTTAAATACTATTTTAATAAAAAGTTATATGAAATGTGGATGACCTGTGTTTATACTGTGTTACAAGAATGAAAAGTTTTCTTACCACCAAGGTAGAGTTTTTAAGTTACTCTGACTAATGAAATATAAGCAATACTAGAAAGCTGTTTGGCATAATTATGATTACAGTGAAGTTGAATGGTATATAAAAAAAATTAGTCATGGCACAGGCTCATTTAAAAGGTTTGAAAATGCTAACGCTTAACAACCTGATTAATTATGCTATCATTTATACAATGCATACTGAGCCTGATTCACACAATGACGCAGTTTAAATCCAGACTATAAATAAATTACGGTAGTTGATCTTAAATCAATGGGAATTGAGCTCAACAAATGTAATTAATTCCTATGAAATTTAAAGAGATACCTTGAGTACCATTTTTATGAATAGCAGTAAATCCTATGAGATACTAAAACCTTTTCTATCTGCTTATGGTAGCAGACACAGTGGAGCACGAATGAGATCTCCCCAGTTTTCAATTAGTGTGTGAACTGATATTGTATGGAGTGTGAACAGTGTGATATGTACAGTATGGAGATGTTTTTCCCATCTCTTTAGGATGATGAGGCCATCTTAAGGCCATCTTAAGGATGATGAGGCCATCTTAAGACAAAAATTAAGTTTAGCCAATTTAATGTTTTAATAAAAGTATTTGACAGCAACGTTCAAAAAGTAATATTAAACCTAACAAAAGTACAACAGTGACCAGCCTGACCCAGCATATATCAGAAATAGCAAGAAACAAAATAATGGAATCTATTAAAAATGTTAAATCATTGCTTTGCACTCTACCTTTGAATCAATTTAAAGAATTACTGTTTTTATAATATATAAAATCAAGTTAATGCATTGAATGGCTGTAAGCAAACAGTTCGTGGTTATATAACCTTAGAAGCAGCTTCTTTAAACTATCGCTTATTAATGACTTCTTCTTTTAGTTTTGCTGCAAGGATTCGCTTCTTTAACAATCCTTGTTCCTCTTCTTCTGACATTGCCTGGAAAGAAAATATATATTAGCTTGTAGTAATTATGGCTAACTACATTTATGTTTAGTATTCCCATTGATTTCAAAGAAGTTTCCACTCAAGATTAATTGGATTGTAGGCAAAAGACAAAAACAATTCGCAGAACATGTAAAGTTAGTTTCTATTTATACACTAAAACAAAAATAAAATCATCACCATTTTGTAGGTTATATTAAAACAAGAAAAACAATAGATAAAATGCTACTTCACATATTAGAAAGGGCAAACTGTAGCTCTGTCCTGGACAGAATATGTGTGATTGTGATTTTAGTTCTTATTTGTACCGTGTTTATGCCTAATGTTTAAAGCATTCCCTTATAATAGTGTTTTCTGATTTATCTGCTGTGAAAATTCGTTAACACCTTTAACGCATTGCCAATGAAGATTGTCAATGACTTCATTAATGGGAGAATAAAAATGTTCAATATCCTCCTCCCTCAACTGGCCTAAAGAATGCTAGGAGGTTATTGCTTTGAGACACTTTTTTCTTACTTTTAATAGAAAAAAACCCACATTGGCATAAGATAGCTGTATGCCACTATGGGCAGAGTCAAAGGAGTCTAACTCTAGACCTATCCCTATTTAGTCAAAGGCAGAGGATGACATGTCAAATGAACAAAAGAAATTTCTAAGGTAACCCAATTTTTTTCTTAGGGTCACTGGACTTTAGACTGTATTGTTATGCAACTTCTTGAGAGGTTTAACACTGTCAAGCATGCTGCAGCTGAATGAATGGAATTCGTTTTGCCAGGATCTACTCAGGAACTGAATTAACTTTTTCTAGCCAGTCATCCCCAGATGAGATTTAGCTGTTTTCACTATCTGCCCTCCACTACCTCCTAAACAAGGCCTTTAAAGAAATTAACTTGTTTGTCTTAGTAAAAGTATCTCCTTGAAACTATGATGTACATTTTCAGATTAGAATCATGTTTTTTCAAAGTAGACTGATCTTTAAAAACGACAGGTGGTTACAGACAGGCAATTTTAATTCTGTTATCCTTCACCTCTTTAGAAGTGGACAACTCTTCTTTCTGTTCTATATTTTGTGGTGGGATACTTGTTTTTGATTTCTTCTTCAAAGCCATCAATGCATCTCGTTTCTGCTTTAGATAGTCCTCACGCTCTCTCAGCTCTTTTGCGCCAAGTTCTGATAATTTCTATTTGAATTTAAAAATCAGATTTTATATATAGTTTCTGAAAAACATTTTTATCAGATACAGTTGCTACAGTCCCAAAAACAAATCTAAAAGGAGAGAAAAAATACATTGTGCAGAACTGCTCAAAATCTTCCCAAATTCAATCCAGATCACAAAATAATAGGTAGCAGCTACTGAAGAAAGTTTATTCTATCATGCTCTTTCAGCTGAAATGAGACTGAAAAACAGTGTAGAAAAAATGGGAGTAGGAGCAACTTGCCAAACTCCCCATTTACTCTGCATCTGAGAAGCCGGCACAGAACACAGGAAAATGTGATCCTGTTTGCAGCTTGCTGTGATGTTGAAATGAATATGAAAAATCAAACAAAAATGGACATCTTAAGCATCAGCGAATTAAGATTGATTGGATTTGATCTTTCAGTCAAAAGATCATATTCAGGACAAAAAGTAAAGAAAAGACAGCATTGCTCTTAGGTGGGATAAAGTAAGAACTTTGCTACAATGCAGTCTGACCAAATTAATTGATATTTATGACTTCCAACCATTGATGCAGAAGTTTATAAGTTCAATTTGAAATTGATAGAACATGCAAGCAAGATACAAATAAAATGTACTGCTTGTGACTGGAACTTTAGTTGGCTTAGGAAACTCAAATGAAGTAGGAGACCATCTTACTAATTTCTGTGGCTCCGTTGATATATCTGTAGCTAACACTGTCTTCCAACAACCAAAATGATGCCCTACACATGGGCATTAGCAGATGGAAGTACATAAAAATCAAATCGTTGCAAAAAGGATATGGAAGAGTCCATTACAGCATCAAACTTATGGCCAGATGCTGACTGTGGAACAGATCACAAACTGTTCATATGTAAATTCCAAGCTAAAATGTAAAAGAAAGCTAGTCAGTTTCCACAATAAGATCTTGCAGATATGCCCATCATTTTCCAGAAAGGTCATTGATAGAGAACCAGAGGAATTATGGAATGAACTTAAAAAAATTGTTAAGTAGAATGTGAAAAGAGACTGCCAAAACTGAAGAAAAAGAAGAAAGCAATTGGATGCCAGAATAAATCATGGAAATTGCCAAGAAGAAAAGAGAAGTCAAAGTAAAAAAATCACAGGTACTAAACAAAAGAGTTTCAGGCAGGTGTTAGAAGAGATAAGTATTATTACAACAACATCTAAAGATGGAAACAGACATGGAAAAACAAGGAAAGATCTCTGAACTTAGAAGAAAATTCCAACTTTGAATTGGTGTGTCAAACAATGCCAAGGGACACATAGCAACTGGTTTAAAAGAGATCAAAGGAAGATGGAAGTAGTGTACCAAACACTGTATTGTAGAGATGTCAACATTCAAGATACTCAGAAAATATTCCCTACTTAGAACCTCTAATACCCATCAGACTTTCAGGGAAAACACTTAGGTTATCCCTAGAACCCTCTAGAAATCTTAAGTTGACTGGGGAAAGCTGATCTAATGAGCCCTATCTCCATGCAGGTTGGGATGCCCCCAAAGCAATCAGAATGATCTAATTATAACAGAGGTCCACAAATAGTCTATTCTTCTCTACTGCTCCCCACCATTGAAACTCACTACCTTTTGCTATCTGACTGGATCCTGGGATGAATATAATACATTTAAATACCTGACAAAACTGCTTTTGTCACTTTTACAATAATTGAGCTTATATGTAAGTTTTTCTATGTTTCTTCCCTTGTGGCTTGCTTTAATCTGTAAACTACAAGGAAGGCTTTGTATTATTAGGTATGCAAATCTATAAGCTCCTAAAATTTTATTGTTATATAGTTATTGCAAAGTTGTATATATGTGTGTGTGTGTGTGTGTGATAAAATATTAGTTCAATAATATTTTAAATAAAGTGAGCATGCAGCTTACACGTCCTTCTAGCACTCCTTGCTTTGTTACATAGTCAGAGCCATCCCCAATTGCTTTCCTGCAACTATCTTCCTTCAGTTTGACAGAGGAATGATCTTGAATAGATACATCGTTTTGTTTTGCATCTGGACCTAAATATATATTGAAATAAATGCATATACTCATATGTCTGCCATAAATGAACATATTAATAATCTATAACTTGAATAGTTAAAACCAAAGTTTTTTAATTTAATTTTTCACTTCTTAGAATAATTGCCAACTTGATGTAATAGGCAAAGCAATTCAGTTAAATTTGATGGAGACGTTTCCTCAGCCATTAGACAAGGAAAACCACTATTTTCTTTCTCTATTTTACAAGCTACGAAATAAATAATAAAAGGAAAAAAGGGAGCCTGCACTAACCCAACACGAAAAAACAATCACCCTGTAACACACAAACAGAACTGGAACCGGACTGGAGCCCCAGAGCCGGTGTCCAGATAACATAAAAGACAAGTCAGCAAGAAAAAAAGGTTAAAAGGAAGAAAGAAATAGAAATAAAGGAATCCTACTGTATAAGCCAAATAGCACACGTTCTCCTCAACTCAACTGAGTGAAACAAACTGGCAGCTGGAGTGCAGAGGAGGCGTGGCTAGGATTTAAAATTGGCACTCAGTTCTCCAGCTACACTGAGGAAATTACCCATACAAGGAGTCCTCAGGAAGCTTGCTGGAAAACAGCTTTTTGGCATTTGGATCTAGAGCTACAACTTTCAATAACAAAAAAACTAACTACAAACCTGTAATAAATACATTTCATGAACAAATTACTAGTGCTTTCAGGTAATGCTGAATTACAGACTGAATATGTAGTATCTTTTTTTTCCTTTTTTTCCCCAACTGTGCCATCCAATTAGTATAACCAGTGGCCATGTGTTCAGTAGCAAAAACATACCTTCTTAAATTTGAAATGAACTGAAAATTAGGCTTTTGTTTGTGATAGAGTTTTAACCAATTGCTATAATGGATATCTAACACCCAACTCACAAAGTTTGGCATCTATTTAGTTGAAGCAAGAAATTTCTTTCAACAGAAATATGAATAAATACCCTGAGTATGTTTAATAAAGGAGTCAGGTAGTAGTTAAAGCCATTAGGTTAGATCTTATGAGACAGTGAGTTTGTCCTGCATTAAGCCCGAAGCTAGTTGAGTGATTTTCGGTCAGTCATTCTCCTAGAAAGCAGTGAGAAACTATTTCCAAAAATGTTGCCAAGAAAACTACATGCACTTGTTCTGTCAATAGGAGTCAAGCTGAACTTGAAAGTACACACATACACAAAATTTAATATAAAGGCCGCAAATTCCTGAAAATAATCATACCTGGCAATTTTGTAGAGTGTTCTAGAGACCTCTTCGGTCCTGAACTTTCATTAAAATGTCCTGAAGATTTATGTGCAACATCAGGTGATTTCAGTTTATCATGTGTCTGAATTTTTAAGAAAAAAATAGTGAGAAATCAATTTAACTATTACAAAAGCAGCAAATACAGTAAAAACCAACATGTCATAAAATACACTATTTAATAAATGTTATTTAAATCTAGTTACTATCTTTGTTATTAAAATAGGTGGCAGGAAGTAGGAATAATTAAAATATTAAGATTGAGTTATCCTAAAGAATGAATGTATTAGGATTTTGCAATGTTTTCTTTCATCCATTGTTTCCTGTATTTTTCTTACAAATTAAACATGTTTCTGACAAAGTTACAGTTCACAAATAAAAATACTCTCTCATTAAAAAAAAGAAAAATCATCGAAATCTTTTTTTCACAGTACTCAGCAAATCTTACCATGGAATGCTTAAATGTATAGGGAAAGGAATTTATTGTGCAAATTTCTATCTCAATCAACCTATCCAAAACGGTAACTTGGGTATACAGACCCAGAACAATATACCGGTGTAAGCTTTCATGGCTGGCATCAATGAAGTAGCCATAATCTAGTTTTGTGTAATGTTTTGCCAGCAGCTATGGCTGGCACCTTCTGAGGCAGAGTAAACTGCTTTGTGGTGTACCTCTTTGCAGCTCCCAGGCAACTGAGTACTGAAAAAGACAGCTTCGACTTCCAGCTTCGTTTCCGGCGCCGACAACAGCCCTTTTAATGGGCTGCCGGCTCCGCAGTTTGTTTGTCGGGAAAGTAGCGACCATCAACTGACTTTCCTGACCCGATACTATCTCCCTGGGCGAAGGGGAGATAGCGAGCATCCCAGCGGAGGTCGCGCCCCTCCAGACCCCTGGATTGCAAAGAATCCAGGGATCGAATGGGGGGCCCCCTGGAAGCTGGGAAAGAGCTCCAAA
>JANHFM010002875.1:41894-55806 GCA_032468115.1 Grayia smithii
TGTAATTTTTTAGTCCCATATTTCTTTTGAGTATATTCAATCCATAACTTCCAGTCCAAGTAGTACTTCTCTTGCGTATTATCCTTCAAGTAAGCTGAAATTTTAGCCATCTCTGCCAAATTTGCTACTTTAAGTGTCCAATCCTCAATAGTTGGCAATTCTTCTTTCTTCCAGTGTTGCGCTATTAAAAGTCTAGCTGCAGTAATAAAGTTCAATATCAATTTAGTCTCTCTTGCAGTAAATCCAGTGGTAATACTAATAAAAACAATTGTGGCTCAAAACTTAATTTTTTCTTAAATCATGTCCCATTTTTGACCCTCTGCGTATGCCAGAAGGTTCTGCACATGCATGGAGAAGGCGCACATGCTCACATTTGGGAACTGGTAGCTGAATACCACACCGGTGAGTTGGCCATGGCAAACTGTCATAGACCCTTTCAGGAAGTGGGCACTGTTTAAGGAGCAGCCACACTTATTATTAACACAAACATATTATTAAAATTTTGCAATTATAGCTAGCAACTATATATATAATTGCTAACTGTTACGGGCATAATTTCAAACCAAATGTCATGTCAAACTTATGAAATTCTGCAACATTGAGTCTAAATGAATACATATTGTATATGTTCTATTGCCATGGTTGAGGGTTAGATGATGCTTGGGAAACCCTGGACAATGTTTTTTTCCAAAATGTTTGCTTCTTGAAAAATGTTTGGTGATTATGGTAGATCCTTTTAAACTGAACACAAATATAATCTCAGGATCTTTGCATCACATGGGAATCTTGAGAAATATGAAATTAACATTTCATGACTATAACGTACTTAATCCCATAATGTTTCCAACATGCTGCATGAGTTCAATAGGGCTAAAAGTACTTTGCTGCAGATTTTTTTTTTATTCTCAGTGTCTGATGCACCTTTTTTTTTCAGTGTCCAGCAAGTCAGCCATCATTGATGGAATCCATTTGCCCTGATACCGCATTTCTATTGTGGCAGTGTCCTGGTGAAAACTTTCACCATGTTTGTCCCTGACTGCACCTAGATATTTGGGAAGGAAGTCCAATGACTTCCAATGACAGTAAATGCAGAAAATGTATTTTCAGTGACATATTGCAGTTCATGGTCTTGTATGCTGTAATACACTTGTCAACCAGCTGAATGTAGTTTGGTTCTCTGTAGTTGCCAAGAAAATTCTCAATGATATACTTGAAAGTTTTCCAGGTGATTTTCTCTGGCCCCACTAACAGATCTTAGAATCACTTGTCACTGATGATGTATCTGATCTTTGGACCAACTGTGCCATCAGTTATTCTTGGAAACATCCATCTCAGATAATGAAAACCTTCACTTTCCTTGCTCACTGTTTTCACAAAATTTTTCATCAATCTAATTTTATGTGAAGTGGGCACAAAAATATCTTTGTCAGGTGAGCTAGTGGTTCTTGTACCACATTTTTATGTGCTGGAACCAATTTTTTTTCAGAGAATCCATTTCTCTTTAATGTAATGCAATTCTCTTGCATGACTGTCCCATTCACATAACAACAGTACTTGATATATCCAAGCTGCATCCCAAGCAGCAGAGCCACTACTTTTAGATATCCAGATATTACAGTTGTACTTGGTGTACTGAATGTGCTGTTTCTTTCATGTGTGCAGCATAGCCAGCAGATACGGAAGGGGTACATTCCCATTGTATAAAAAGAGAATATTTCTATAAAATGGTATGTGGTAGGTTAAATTACAGGTTATTTTCATGATTAGCAGCCTAAAATCTGTAAGATAGACCCAAACATGTTCAGGATGCAAAATCTTTGTTGTCCAATGAAATCTAGCTTTTAGCTCACCCTCAGCATGGAAGGTCACTGGGTGATTTTGATCCAACCATTCTCCTTTAATCCAACAAATTCCAGAGATGCTCTAGAGGAAAAAAATACAAATGGAGTATAATACATGCTGCTCTGGAAGAAAGAAAGTAAACCAAACATACAAATATGTATTGATATACTATATTGAAATGAGAGAATAAGGAGTTATTGCCTCTTCTATGAGAAAGTTATGAACAATTTTGATTTTGTTTTCAAGGTGGTACTCAGTGGTGATTGAATGTTAGTGACTATTAATTAAAGTTGTGGGGGACAGATATTATTTCTTCTAGGGGTTGCCAGAATAAACTGATGAAGCTGATGATTTAAAACACTAGTGCAATCTTGGTATGGGAGCCTGATCTCAGTGTTATAGTTACTCTGAGACAGCCCAGAAGGAGAAGTCTATTTTGCTGTGGCACCAGGAGACAGATTTCAGTCTGATTATTGAGATGATCTATGATATGGATTTTGACTGCATCTTTGGCTCAACATTTCTATTTGCAAGAATTGAATGAGAGGTTCAATGCCCAGATGTTTTGGGAAGTGTGGTGGAATGAGTGGAGCTGCATGATTTTTGGCTTCTAAGGCCTATTGGCTGTCCAACAGAAAATGTCCTGAAGCATAGCAAGAGATGCCTGGGTAGTGGGTGCTGGGCCAGGAGAAAGGACACAGATGTTTTTATTTGAACCTTGTGGCCACTAGTCATAATTTTTTGGTAACTATGTCTGGGGATGAACATGTGGCTGGGTCCATGCAATGGTGACTTCTCTCTGAGGGTGGGATTGGTTTTGCATGCCTTGAAGGTGTTGGTGTTGTGACCCTTCCTTGTGAAATTATTGTAGGAATCAACAGTCCTGGACTTTTACTCAGTCCCCAACCTCCTTTTTCTAGAGAAAGTTCTGAGAAGGTAATCAGGCTACAGTTTCAGAGGGTGCTGGAGTAAACAGATTACCTGGTCCATTTTCAGTTGAATTTCAGGCTGGGGCACAATATTGGGATGACACGGATTATATTTGCTGATGACCTCTGACCTGGATAGAAGTAGTGCAACTGTCCCGCCTGACTGTCCTTGATGTCTCAGTTGCCTTTGATGCTACTGAACATATCCTTGTAGGCAGATTATGAGGATTAAGAATGGGGGAGGTAATGGTATTTTCTTCATAGTCAATTCCATTTTGATTGAAGGAGCAGAACAGTTGCAAAAACATTTTTTTTATTTAAAAGAGGAGGTTTGGGTTTACCGGATTTGAAATTGTACTTTGCAGCTTGTTCTTTGGTTTGGATTAAAGAATGGGTGTTGCTAAAAAACATGCAATAGAAACAAATTTAGAAGGTCACAACTGAGGCTTGGATACTTATGTTATGTTAAAGTGATTTTAAAATCACTTTATTAGACATTTCATATTAAGAATATGGAATAGATATGGCTGTGCTGAAAATATCTCTATGAATCTCAGCACAAGAAGCATATATTTTCTTTTTATGTACACTGAGAGCATATGACTAAAGACAAATTCCTTGTGTGTCCAATCACACTTGGTCAATAAAGAATTCTATTCTATTTTACAGAAGTGAAACAAAGACAAATTGCTAACTATCAGGAATTATTGCAGAATTATCATTTCATGTAATCAATTAAACATAAAATCAAATCAAAAGAGCAACCGATGGCAGTAGGATATAGTTATCAATGGTTTACATTTATCAGAAAAAAATTGAATTCTAAAAATCTTATGATATGGAACAAAATAACAATTTGAAGTGCATTTGTATTCTAATGAACATGTAATTGCTAAAATGTATAAACTTTTGTTGAATTTGAAATAGAACAGTTTAAAGAATATATGGTGAAGTAGTCTAGGAATTTTGGATATAAAAATTGGATGGATCAATGAGAAAGTATATAGTCAAAAAGGAAGGAATTTACATTGTTATAAACTTAAAAGAGATTTTTTATGAAATGATGTATTGTTACATGACACCAGACAACTCATCTAGAATACATGTGTGTTAGAAATGGAAACAAAATGAAAGGACATTCTATTAGGCTTGGTGGACATGTAAAAAAGCTAAAAAAATGGTTTCAAATATATACATTGACATAGAGGACTTTAAAGAATAACAATTGAAGCCAGAGCTTTTCCTTTCAGGACTGTGAGATAGAGATAGAAGTGTCATGAAAGATTGTTTTAGTACATGATTGCTGCAGCAAGATTATTATATGCAAAAGATAGGAAGATTCTGTACCATGGAGGAATGGTTGGTGAAATTGACAGAACTTGCTGAAATTGTGAAATTGACTTCTTTGATTAGAGAAAGATAGATATTGACATTCATCAATGACTGGAAACCTCTTATGGATTTTTGCAAGATTTTGTGACTTTTGGCTTTGATAATTAGTGAGAATAGGTTATAGAAAGAATGAAATTAAGAAGTAATATTAGAGTTTGATTAGAATTGTATATATAATGCCAAGAAGTTCAGAAGCCATACCTTTATATTTATTCCCATGTTTTCTGTCTTTCTACATCATTTTTTCTGCCTCTTCTTTTCCATTTTCTCTTCAACATTTATTGTATCTTTTTTTTTGGAATGTATTTCTTATTATGAATTTAAAATCTTTTAATAAAAACTATTTTTTTAAAAATGCTCTGACCTAGGTTATAATTTTTAATGTGACAGGAGTGGAAAATCCTTCAGTACATGAAGAATAACCATACCAACTATTTCATTAGTTTATGTTAATAGAATATAAGTATACAAAATACTTTAAAAAATAAATAATACATAATTTTTGTCTGTGTCTTGGCCCTGGTTACTTTTAGAAGCATGACTTTTGGTGTGGGAAAGATAAAAGGTCTTTATTTAATCCGCCAAAGGTTGTTCACATTTGCTTTAAAATAATAAAATCTGCTAATCATCCCCACGTCTTGTTGCACAATATCCTGAGACTGATGAATTAAAAGTTCCTTTTTTTCCTCTGTGTCTAGCTTTTCTTTTACTTAGCAGGGATAAAACTTATACCACAGGTCAAAGGCTGCTGCTGCTAAATTTCCCTAGTTTTAAGGATTTAAATATTGCTAATGTCAACACTTTAAAATAAAATTTTACTATTTAAATACTGGTATATGAACTGCTTAATTTTATTGTGTGCTTTTTACGATGATATTTTAATATTTTTTCTGTCTGCAAGTAAATAGCCTTATAAAGTGGGTTTGTGTAAATCTTAGTCCTCTGGAAAAAAATAGCATACTGTACAAGCAAAGTGATGGTAAATTAAATATAAGCTAGATCTAATTATCATATTGTTTTTTTCCATTACATTTACAGAGACATATTTATGTAGATGTCCGCCCTTTCATGTACAATACATATACATATATGTTAGCATGATACTTCATGCATCTGATGAATTCATCTATAAATTCATGAAAACTTTTGCTATAATAAATTTGTTGGTGCCTAAAGTGCAATAAAACACAGTGCGTTTTTTTCTGTCTTGAATCTAGCAGCAATTAGTTTAATTGGATGACACTTTTGGGAAGACATATCTGCCAGTAGTTATCTCTGTTCTTCTGGGTCCTAGATTACAATGAGAGCTATTGATTATTCTGCCAACTCTCATCTGACTTGCCTTTTTTTCTTTTGCATATACCTTCTCAGTATGGTAGACCAAGGAATGTCCTAAGAAAGAGTTGAATGAGGCAAAGGTCTTATATTGTACTATAAGCCTTTTCGTTTTTTTATTTTAAAATATGTCAGAGTGATAGAAGTGTTGCACTTATCTTATTACATTAAATGTTAGTCTTTTCTATAATATTTTATGTATGTTCTTCCTACTTTGGTAAACTTTTAAATCTAACTTTTTAAATAAATGAACTCCCCCAATACTGGAGAACTGCATGACACAAGGGAATGGTGGAGTAATGGCTTCTCAGAATGACAGCTCAGAGACCAGAAAAAAATGCCCCCTCTGTAGAAGAGCCATCATTGGGACTTGAAAGACACCAGTTGGACCATATTGGTAATATTGGAACTAAAATATTTCACTCTGGAAGTAGCGCAAGAAGCTTAAAACTGAAATGTCCTCTAATAGAAAGGCAGCGAGAGATCTGATAAAATAAACTAAGGAATAGATTGAGAGCCACCAAGTGGAATGAAGACCCTCCAACCAGTGGTGGGTTGCTCCCGGTTTGGGCCGGTTCGCACGATCCGGTAGCGGTGACGCTGTGACATCACCGAACTGGTTTTCCACGTCCGGGAGCTGGGCCCACCCGCGCGCCCATACTTACCGTTCTCGGGCTTCTGCACACTCCGCACATGCGCAGAACGCTTTTCTGAGGGTTTTTCCCAAAAAAGCTACTGCTCATGCACAGAGCACCCATTTGGCGCACATGTGCGCAAAGCATGCGTGCGCGCCGAACGCGTGCATCATCAGAACCGGTAGTAAAGGTAAGTAGAACCCACCCCTGCCTCCAACAGAATGATAGCCATGGGACATATAATCATGGAATCCATCAACATCCACGCAATGCAGACAGGAAAAGAACTCTTACAGTGCACTAATTTTGCTTGGTCGGTATGATGGAAGTAGAATTAGTCCATTCTTATATGGACAAAAATATATTTAATCTTTCCAGCCTTCCCCACATAAAGAATTCACACAGGATTTTTTTTAAAATGTCATAAAGATCTACATATAACATATTATTGATATTCTTTACCCATCTTTTTCTAATGTGTAAATGAAGCAAAAGCAGGATCTAGAGGGAACATTCATACATTACATAATTACTCAAGCCACAGAGTTCCTGGCTGGGTGGCATGTCATGTAGGGGAAAAAAATCTGACTACCTCTTTATCATGCTGCCCTCTTTTCCCAAGCATACTAGTATTTTTCTTCTATCTCCATTATAAGCTGCTCAGCGCGCGCCCTTCGCTGGGTTTGCAGCGACGGCCGACCCGGGTGCGCTCCTCGCGCGCGCCCTGCAGCGGTTTTTCTGCCTTCCTCAACATTCGTCCCTCCCCTTCCCTTAATTCCAGCATCAGTCAGTCCAGCGGCGGAGGAATAAAGTCGAAACCTACAGATAGCAAAGAAGAAAAAAAGTCAAACCCCCCACCCCCCCCTTTCCCCCTGTTTTGCGGAGGGATCTCTCTCCTCTTCCTTACAGAAGCGAAAGGAAGGGGAGTGCGCGTGTGAGCCATGCGAATCTGTTGAAGATCGGTGGCCGTTACTTCAGGGAGGCGGCAGTGGGTGTGCGCACCCGCAAGCGGAAAATTAGTCCCTAGAAGGGAAGGGAAGGGAAGGGGAAGGGAAGGGTGGTAGGCTGGGGGAGTGGCTGGAAGGACCGCTCCTGGAACTGAACTACTAGAAAGGGGGGAATAAAACGGGGGTTGTGGGGTTGGGGCTAGAGGAGGAGCGAATAATAAAGGCTTAAGGGGGCGAAGAAGTCGGCCGTTGTGGGGTGGGAGTGAATGAGGGGCCGAGGTTGTGGAAGAAGCTGTGGAAGGGAGAGGCTGGAGCTGCCGGTAGCCTTGGAACCGAGCGGGCGGGAGAGATCAATTGCGAGCGCTGAGGGACTAGGCGAGGGGGTGGGGCTCTGCTTCATTTTTGATGGGTGTTGCTCAGTTACCCATAAAGTAAGGAAGGTTGCGGGGACTAGGCGAGAAATAGAGGTGGCACAGAAAGCGGCAGTGCGAGGCACTTGGGTGGGGTGAGCGCAGGAACCGGCGGGCGTCCTATGTGCCTGGGAAGGGGGGAACGTACGTGTGTGTGTGCGCGTCTGTTGGGGGGGGGGGGAGAGATCAGCTTCGGTAGGAAAAAGGGCGATCTCTTCTCAGCTTGAATCTAAGAGACTTCTCGAGTGGTTAGGAAGGAGAATGCGATTTCTGCCTTTCCTGTCATACGTACGGGTTGTTGTTTTTTTTGGTAGCTGGGGATTAAAATTAGCTGTCGGGGCGAGTTTCCTTGAAATTTGCTCCCGTTCGCATGCCTGCGGCTTGCCTGCTTGTGGTGGTGCAGCCTAGAGAGAGGGGGGTGGGGGGAAGAGTTTGCGGCTGATGTAGGATCGTCGTCGGGTTTCTCCTTTCTCCTTCCCCCTTCAGCGCGGAAAGAGGAGGAAGAAAGAGTCAATCGGAGCCGTAGGCGAAAAACCCCAAGAACGTCCATGGCCTCCCGATCGTTCCGTTTTTGGACGAGGTGGATAATGAAATCATTGTTGCCACAGCTCTGACTACTTTTGAATTTTATTTGGGAACTAGCCAGTGTATATTCTTCCTGAAGACGTTGGGCATTTCACGGAATTACTGCAAAGAAGAGACTTTTCTCATCTAATCTTTCTTTAATTCAGATATTTTATTAAAACATGGAAAATGAGATATTCACACCTCTTTTGGAGGTCTTCATATCCAGCCCACTTGTTACCTGGGTAAGCATTTGTTGATCAGTAATGGAATTTATATAAATGATTTCTTGCCAAGTATAGGGAGAATTCATGTCATAGTGATGATAAATACGTTCTGTGTTCTAGGTTAAGACGTTTGGATCCTTAGCTGGACAAAATGCAACCAACCTGGAAGAATATGTTGCACTTCTAGATGGAGTTTTCTTAAATGAAGTTATGCTGCAAATGTAAGTTGTTCTGTGTTTTCATTGCTTTTTAATGTTTTGCTTTAAGAATTCCTCCAAGAAGGTAGCTCACATTGTGATCTTATTTTCTTTCAGCTTATGTAGGAACAGAATAATGTCTTACCATATTTTCATTTTATACCTTGTTATTTGATTTTATAACATAGAAGTATGCTGTTTTTCTCTGCTATTATATTTTTGATGTCTTACAAATCTCTGTGATTTCAGTGAAAAAAAAAGGGGGGGGAGAAGAGATAATCAGGCAGAAATAAAGGGTTAAGCACTGCACCTTGCCTGTGCATAATAATAACCTGCCTGTTATTTGTGGCCCATCCCTGCATCTGTAGAGAACATATGGAATAGCAAAAGCCTGATTTTAATCAGTTGTTTATTAAAATGTAGCATGATTTATCTATATCCTGATTATAGAAGTATTTGTTTTGAACTAAATTTCATTGATTAGGCTAACTACAGCTTTAATATATTTATTCTGGGCTATAATATATATTGAAAGACAGAACAAAAGTATGGAGGATTTAACATGCTCCAGTTAAGGACTATACATTTTCATTTCGATACATATATTTTGCAATAATTATTATGAAGTCTAATTAGTTCTCTGATTGATTCACATAGTAAAACAATCACATTAGACTTTTTAGGTGATTTTTAAATTTTGTTTTATTATATTCACTGAAAAACAAAAGTTTGTTAGTGTACAGAACATGCTTTATGAAATAAATGGAAGAGAAGATTCCATGGGGTTACATTTTATTCAGTAATACAGTTATAATACATATTTGGTGGGATGAATATTACTTACCTATAATAGGATCTACTATTCAAAGGGCTTAGATTTGTTACTAAGACCCAATTTTACATAGAAGTTGTACATTTAGGTTTAGATGAGATTTCCCCAACTTGGCCATACTAGTTGGATTAATGAATATTGATAAGTCAATACTTCCTTGGAATATTAGGTTGAAGAAGGTTGATTTAGATATATTAGCTCCTTGTGCTGTATGTTTGCCCAAGAGCATCACTCAGAAACTAGTGATTCAACATGTGGGAATCATCATACGTGAATCATTATTCTGGATATATATGACACAAGAATTTACTAAATCTTTTTGACCTAAATAAAGTCTTCACAGGTAAGCACAATTGCAGTTAGCAATCGAAAAGTGAGAAATTTGTCAAATTTTACTGATTCAGTAAATTCAGTGCTGCAAACCAAATTGAGGAAGCTAGAAAAACAGGCTTTTTTAAAAATTGTAAATAAAAGTATTACTGTAATGTTTCCGACAATATTTTTTAGTTGGGGTCAGCAACTTTTTTTGCCCCCCTGGACATTTTGGGAATTTGTACATGATGATAAGGGGCACAGAAGAAGATATGATAGTATATGAGACCTTGGACAACATTTCAGTGATTTCTAATGATATCATATTAATTTGGAGACCAAGGAGCATAGCCCGGAAGTTTGATTTGAATCCAGAAACATTTCACTGCCAATGCTTGTAAAATTTATTGGGCTCCTGGCAGAAAGACAGGATATTACTCTTAACATATAATAATTAAAATTACCAGTCTGCTTTTAAATATGAATTATTATAATAATAAATTGGCATGGTGGTACAGTGGTTAGAATGTAGTATTGGAGGCTGACTCTGCTCACTGCCAGGAGTTCGATCCTGACTAGCTCCAGGTTGACTCAGCCTTCCATCCTTCCGAGGTCAGTAAAATGAAGACCCACATTGTTGGGGGCAATATGCTAATTCTGTAAACCACTTAGAGAGTTCTGTAAAGCACTATTGCTGAATTGTTATTTTTTTCTTGTTAATGTTGAGTATATATACTCTTAGACAGGAGGGGAAAATCTGAATCTTATGAAAAATATTTGCTTTCCTTAAACTTCCATAGAAGTATTTACCATGCAAGACATATTTCAACTGCTTTGATATCAAATCATGACTACTATCAATATTTAATGTACCCTTGAACATGCGATTAGAAGAATGGTAGACATTACATTGAGTTCATACTTGGTATTTTTTTTAACCTCGTTGGCCTTAAAGGTGTTTGACTATGGTAGTGGGAAGAGAAGAAAACGTACACTTAATTTTGGTATCGATTGATTGATTTGAACTGTGATTACCTGACACTTATAAGGGAATTTAGTGACCTTGGATTCCAGTAAAAAAAATCAGCATCGAGTCTGGTTGGGCATCTTTTGAGGGGTTGAGAACAAAACTAAACTTCCCAGTTTTCTGGAAATCCTTTAGGTACCATCGACTGATACAGTGACATCAATAGAAAGGGCCTAGTTGACATTTAGAGAGGTTGTGAGGTTAAGAGTAAGCATATGAATGGGTGGTCTCTGTCAGACAACCACTAGCAATTTAATCCTTGACTCCCCTTGCCCAGACTCAAAACTTGACACAATATTTTGTTGCTAATATTCATTTGGGAGGTGCATGCAGGGTGTGGATTACCCACCATTTTGTAAATAATAACAGGAGTGATAATAGAAGCTGGCACTTCACAGCAGTCCAACTTCCATTTAAAAAAAAGATTAAGGAACATAAAGAAAAAATGAAGTATAGAGAAACAGAAACCCTTACATACTGGATCCTATGAATATCAGATTGTCTGCCTTCTCTAAAGCCAACTGAAACATTATGCAGAATTTGTAGTTTGGTCACCTCCACCCTGTCAGTAGTGTTGGCTGCATTGTTGGAGCCCTCATTTGATTTGCAGTGTCAGACTCCTGGAAGCTGGGAGGGGAAGGAATAGAAATTATGTTATTTCTTGGTAGAGGAGGCCATTGCTATCGCTTATGGCTGAGAAGGCACTTCCTCCAGTGAAGTGGAATTCAACTGCTGTTTTCTGGACTGCTATGTATCATGACAATAAGAGGTTATCAAGAGGTTATCAAGAGGTTGGCAGGGGCTATTTTCTCCATCAAATCCAGTCCTAAACTGGATATCAGATTGAAGTGTTCCTGGCACAAATTCTCTTTCATTTGCTTGAACACTTCCAATAAAGGAGAGCTCTATATGCTGCTTCCTTGGTAATTTGATCAGAAGGACCATGTTGTTTTTTATGTTAGAGGTGGAATGAAAATTAAATCAGTTCAATCATCATTCAAATAAAATAGAATAATGGCTAGAAAACATTTCTCATTTTTTACTCTTTGATTATAAATGAGGTGTAAATGTTGAGCAGCAAAGGAAGGTATAAAAATAATTCTGTATGGCTATCCATTTGGAAACTTGCACTATAGAAATAATACTAACAAATATTCTACTACATGTGTCTTGTAAAGGCAATTCGGGTGATAACCAATTTGCTGAATATTTTTAAATAAAGCTGTTAATATCGTCTTGATTTATATTCATAATAATAATAGAGATATATAAAATGTTTATTGACATATATTTCTTTCAAAATTGGTTTGCTTATAGGACTGTAAAATTCTCCTCAGTATTCTCACTAATTTCTGTGTTCCTATTTGTTGTTCCTGTTCTACAATTTTTAATATCCCAAGTATGTAATCTCCACTAATCAAGACCTTGACCGCTCAAAACTAACTACAGTAAATGATAAATGAGATATGGCTGAGAAGAGGTCTGAGCCAGAAAAGACAGAGAAGCCTATTCATAGAAGCCCATAGTCTTATAAAGAAGGAATTGATTATATGTCATCAAATTGTGTCAACTCTTAGTGACTACATGGATTTTCTCCATGACTCTCTGTCATAGAGGCCTTATAGGTGATTACCAGTGTTTGCATTACTCTTAGAAGCCAACCAGCAGCCCATGCAGCTAATAAAATAGCGGCAGTACATGGACAAATTGTGGTATGTACATAACTATCTGGGTGTTTTGCAGGGAGAGTTCCAGATGGAGGGCATTGCCAGAATCCAGGCAGGAAGTGACCAAAGCATGACTAACTTTGAGTATAAATTGATATAATTGGTGTACAAAATGGATCTCTCGAATCCTCCTAGGCTTGGTTGCCACTTGCTATTTGAGTAAAAGACTGTAATCTAGGGAGATGGTGAAGGTGATGATGATGATGATGTTTTTATCCCACTTTTTAAATATATATCTAAATCTAATTCAAAGTAGAAAACATATGTAGAACTTCCACCTCTTATCCACAAAAACACTCTGAAGTTGTTTGGACTAAGACAGTGACTAGCTGAAAATCTCCCAGCTGACTTTCATCCCTAAAGCAGGGCTGGAACTCAGTCTCCTGGTTTCCAGGGCCAGTGCCTTAAGCAAACTGACTTTGGATAATTTTCCTCAATAAATTAATGAACAAGTATGTTTTTGACTCATTTGTTTAATTAGATCTCTTTATTTAGTTTTATAATTTGTATGCAGAACCGATCGTGTTTTTGGTCATGTTTGTTCGTTTGTATCCTACCTTTATTATTTTTACAAATAATTCAAGGTGGAGAACATATCCAATACACCTTCCTCCTCCTGTTTATCCCACAACAACAACTGTGTGAGGTGGGGTGGAAATATACAGAAATACCGACAACTTTAAAGGGTTCACAATCTTTTAAGCACTACTGTAAGTTTATCTATATTCATTTTTGAATATACTTTCAAGCAAGTGGCCTTACGTTTGTATCATCAACAAAATGTACAACATGTGCTCATTTTTGCTCAATGCAGAATCTTAACAAAATAAGCTGGATAAATATTTCATTTTTAATCGGATTTTAACATCCAGAGAGATCACATGAGAAATAAGTATAAATACATTGGCAAAAACTGCCGTGCTACTGAAAATTGTTCATGCACTTGGATCTAGAACATAAATCAAACCACAGTATTAAATTACTCAGACCACTAATGCCTTTGAAAATTCTGCCTTTCAATATCTTTAGGTATGTTTAATTTAGCTTTAGTCAAAGACTCCCCTGATGATTATACTGTATGCTTCTTTTTTTCTGCTTCCAAAAGTGGTAATATTGTAATATAATTCTTTCATGATCTCAAATAATGCAGGCAACCCTAAAGTATATGCATTTAGATAGCTAATGAAAAAAGAAAGAAGCTACTAATATATCCAATGAGATTGTTTAATTGATTTTAGTATTTTATATATGTATAAAATAATGATATTATGTTTGTAGACATTCTGTGAAGTGTTCAAATATATTTAAAAACCAAAATAGAGACTACCGGTACTTTGGGATCTATTTTACTTGGAATATTTGAGAGATCGGTTGTTTGTATGTAGGTCTAACAGGTATGAATGATAGAACAGTTTATGTTATTTACCGTAAATTCCGGCGTATAAGACGACTTTTTAATCCATTAAAATCTTCAGATAAGTGGGGGGGTCGTCTTATACGCCGGGTACTGACCTTGCAAGATGCATGGCTGGCAAA